>JBBPBR010001715.1:53530-109716 GCA_037974775.1 Cicer pinnatifidum
TAGGGTTTTTAACCAATCTTGTGCTTCCAATAGGTGTGTTTGTGTCATTGGATGATCAATTAGGTCATTTTCGTCCTCACTAGGCTTATTCTTGTCCAATTAGCGTTTTTAACAAATCTTGTGCATCCAATAGGTGTGTTTGTGTCATTGGATGATCAATTAGGTCATTTTCGTCCTCCCTAGGCTTATTCTTGTCCAATTAGGGTTTTTAACCAATCTTGTGCATCCAATAGATGTGTTTGTGTCTTTGGATTATCAATTAGGTCATTTTCGTCCTCCCTAGGCTTATTCTTGTCCAATTAGGGTTTTTAACCAATCTTGTGCATCCAATAGGTGTGTTTGTGTCATTGGATGATCAATTAGGTCATTTTCGTCCTCCCTAGGCTTATTCTTGTCCAATTAGGGTTTCTATCAAATCTTGTGCATCCAATAACTTTGTTTGTGTCATTGAATTAATATTTAGGTCATTTTAGTCCTCCCAAGGCATATTCTTGTCCAATTAGGGTTTTTAACAAATCTTGTGCATCCAATAGGTGTGTTTGTGTCATTGGATGATCAATTAGGTCATTTTCGTCCTCCCTAGGCTTATTCTTGTCCAATTAGGGTTTTTAACCAATCTTGTGCATCCAATAGGTGTGTTTGTGTCATTGGATGATCAATTAGGTTATTTTCGTTCTTCCTAGGCTTATTCTTGTCCAATTAGGGTTTTTAACCAATCTTGTGCATCCAATAAGTTCATTTGTGTCATTGGATTAACATTTAGGTCATTTTCAGCCTCCCTAGGCATATTCTTGTCCAATTACGGTTTTTAACCAATCTTGTGCATCCAATAGGTGTGTTTGTGTCATTGGATGATCAATTAGGTCAATTTCGTCCTTTCTATGCTTATTCTTGTCCAATTAGGGTTTTTAACCAATCTTGTGCATCCAATAAGTTCATTTGTGTCATTGGATGATCAATTAGGTCATTTTCATCCTCCCTAGGCATATTCTTGTCCAACTAGGGTTTTTAACCAATCTTGTGCTTCTAATAGGCGTGTTTGTGTCATTGGATGATCAATTAGGTCATTTTTGTCCTCACTAGGCTTATTCTTGTCCAATTAGCGTTTTTAACAAATCTTGTGCATCCAATAGGTGTGTTTGTGTCATTGGATGATTAATTAGGTCATTTTCGTCCTCCCTAGGCTTATTCTTGTCCACTTAAGGTTTTTAACCAATCTTGTGCATCCAATAAGTTCATTTGTGTCATTGGATGATCAATTAGGTCATTTTCGTTCTCCCTAGGCATATTCTTGCCCAATTAGGGTTTTTAACCAATCTTGTGCTTCCAATAGGTGTGTTTGTGTCATTGGATGATCAATTAGGTCATTTTCGTCCTCACTAGGCTTATTCTTGTCCAATTAGCGTTTTTAACAAATCTTGTGCATCCAATAGGTGTGTTTGTGTCATTGGATGATCAATTAGGTCATTTTCGTCCTCCCTAGGCTTATTCTTGTCCAATTAGGGTTTTTAACCAATCTTGTGCATCCAATAGGTGTGTTTGTGTCATTGGATGATCAATTAGGTTATTTTCGTTCTTCCTAGGCTTATTCTTGTCCAATTAGGGTTTTTAACCAATCTTGTGCATCCAATAAGTTCATTTGTGTCGTTGGATTAACATTTAGGTCATTTTCGTCCTCCCTAGGCATATTCTTGTCCAATTACGGTTTTTAACCAATCTTGTGCATCCAATAGGTGTGTTTGTGTCATTGGATGATCAATTATGTCATTTTCGTCCTTTCTATGCTTATTCTTGTCCAATTAGGGTTTTTAACCAATCTTGTGCATCCAATAAGTTCATTTGTGTCATTGGAAGATCAATTAGGTCATTTTCGTCCTCCCTAGGCTTATTCTTTTCAAATTAGGGTTTTTAACCAATCTTGTGCATCCAATAGGTGTGTTTGTGTCATTGGATGATCAATTAGGTCATTTTCGTCCTCCCTATGCTTATTCTTGTCCAATTAGGGTTTTTAACCAATCTTGTGCATCCAATAGGTGTGTTTGTGTCATTGGATGATCAATTAGGTCATTTTCGTCCTCCCTAGGCATATTCTTGTCAAACTAGGGTTTTTAACCAATCTTGTGCTTCCAATAGGTGTGTTTGTGTCATTGGATTATCAATTAGGTCATTTTCGTCCTCACTAGGCTTATTCTTGTCCAATTAGCGTTTTTAACAAATCTTGTGCATCCAATAGGTGTGTTTGTGTCATTGGATGATCAATTAGGTCATTTTCGTCCTCCCTAGGCTTATTCTTGTCCAATTAGGGTTTTTAACCAATCTTGTGCATCCAATAGGTGTGTTTGTGTCATTGGATGATCAATTAGGTTATTTTCGTTCTTCCTAGGCTTATTCTTGTCCAATTAGGGTTTTTCACCAATCTTGTGCATCCAATAAGTTCATTTGTGTCATTGGATTAACATTTAGGTCATTTTCAGCCTCCCTAGGCATATTCTTGTCCAATTACGGTTTTTAACCAATCTTGTGCATCCAATAGGTGTGTTTGTGTCATTGGATGATCAATTAGGTCAATTTCGTCCTTTCTATGCTTATTCTTGTCCAATTAGGGTTTTTAACCAATCTTGTGCATCCAATAAGTTCATTTGTGTCATTGGATGATCAATTAGGTCATTTTCATCCTCCCTAGGCATATTCTTGTCCAACTAGGGTTTTTAACCAATCTTGTGCTTCGAATAGGTGTGTTTGTGTCATTGGATGATCAATTAGGTCATTTTCGTCCTCACTAGGCTTATTCTTGTCCAATTAGGGTTTTTAACCAATCTTGTGCATCCAATAGGTGTGTTTGTGTCATTGGATGATCAATTAGGTCATTTTCGTCCTCCCTAGGCTTATTCTTGTCCAATTAGGGTTTTTAACCAATCTTGTGCATCCAATAAGTTCATTTGTGTCATTGGATGATCAATTAGGTCATTTTCGTCCTCACTAGGCATATTCTTGTCCAACTAGGGTTTTAAACCAATCTTGTGCATCTAATAGGTGTGTTTGTGTCACTGGATGATCAATTAGGTCATTTTCGTCATCCCTAGGCTTATTCTTGTCCAATTAGGGTTTTTAACCAATCTTGTGCATTCAATAACTTTGTTTGTGTCATTGAATTAATATTTAGGTCATTTTCGTCCTCCCTAGGCTTATTCTTGTCCAATTAGGGTTTTTAACCAATCTTGTGCATCCAATAGGTGTGTTTGTGTCATTGGATGATCAATTAGGTCATTTTCGTCCTCCCTAGGCTTATTCTTGTCCAATTAAGGTTTTTAAGCAATCTTGTGCATCCAATAGGTGTGTTTGTGTCATTGGATGATCAATTAGATCATTTACGTCCTCCCTAGACTTATTCTTGTCCAATTAGGGTTTTTTACCAATCTTGTGCATCCAATAACTTTGTTTGTGTCATTGAATTAATATTAAGGTCATTTTCGTCCTCCCTAGGCATATTCTTGTCCAATTAGGGTTTTTAACCAATCTTGTGCATCCAATAGGTGTGTTTGTGTCATTGGATGATCAATTAGGTCATTTTCGTCCTCCCTAGGCTTATTCTTGTCCAATTAGGGTTTTTAACAAATCTTGTGCATCCAATAAGTTCATTTGTGTCATTGGATGATCAATTAGGTCATTTTCGTCCTCCCTAGGCATATTCTTGTTCAACTAGGGTTTTTAACCAATCTTGTGCATCCAATAGGTGTGTTTGTGTCATTGGATGATCAATTAGGTCATTTTCGTCCTCCCTAGGCATATTCTTGTCCAATTAGGGTTTTTAACCAATCTTGTGCATCTTATAGGTGTGTTTGTGTCATTGGATGATCAATTAGGTCATTTTCGTCCTCCCTAGGCTTATTCTTGTCCAATTAGGGTTTTTAACCAATCTTGTGCATCCAATAGGTGTGTTTGTGTCATTGGATGATCAATTAGGTCATTTTCGTCCTCCCTAGGCTTATTCTTGTCCAATTAGGGTTTTTAACCAATCTTGTGCATCCAATAGGTGTGTTTGTGTCATTGGATGATCAATTAGTTCATTTTTGTCCTCCCTAGGCTTATTCTTGTCCAATTAGGGTTTCTAACCAATCTTGTGCATCCAATAGGTGTGTTTGTGTCATTGGATGATCAATTAGGTCATTTTCGTCCTCCCTAGGCTTATTCTTGTCCAATTAGGGTTTTTAACCAATCTTGTGCATCCAATAGGTGTGTTTGTGTCATTGGATGATCAATTAGGGTTTTTAACTAATCTTGTGCATCCAATAAGTTCATTTGTGTCATTGGATGATCAATTAGGTCATTTTCGTCCTCCCTAGGCATATTCTTGTCCAATTAGGGTTTTTAACCAATCTTGTGCATCCAATAGGTGTGTTTGTGTCATTGGATGATCAATTAGGTCATTTTCGTCCTCCCTAGGCATATTCTTGTCCAATTAGGGTTTTTAACCAATCTTGTGCATCCAATAGGTGTGTTTGTGTCATTGGATGATCAATTAGGTTATTTTCGTCCTCCCTAGGCTTATTCTTGTCCAATTAGGGTTTTTAACTAATCTTGTGCATCCAAAAGTTCATTTGTGTCATTGGATGATCAATTAGGTCATTTTCGTCCTCCCTAGGCATATTCTTGTCCAATTAGGGTTTTTAACCAATCTTGTGCATCCAATAGGTGTGTTTGTGTCATTGGATGATCAATTAGGTCATTTTCGTCCTCCCTAGGCATATTCTTGTCCAATTAGGGTTTTTAACCAATCTTGTGCATCCAATAGGTCTGTTTGTGTCATTGGATGATCAATTTAGGTCATTTTCGTTCTCCCTAGGCATATTCTTGTGCAATTAGGGTTTTTAACCAATCTTGTGCATCCAATAGGTGTGTTTGTGTCATTGGATGATCAATTAGGTCATTTTCGTCCTCCCTAGGCTTATTCTTGTCCAATTAGGGTTTTTAACCAATCTTGTGCATCCAATAGGTGTGTTTGTGTCATTGGATGATCAATTAGGTCATTTTCGTCCTCCCTAGGCTTATTCTTGTCCAATTAGGGTTTTTAACCAATCTTGTGCATCCAATAACTTTGTTTGTGTCATTGAATTAATATTTAGGTCATTTTCGTCCTCCCTAGGCATATTCTTGTCCAATTAGGGTTTTTAACCAATCTTGTGCATCCAATAGGTGTGTTTGTGTCATTGGATGATCAATTAGGTCATTTTCGTTCCCCCTAGGCTTATTCTTGTCCAATTAGGGTTTTTCACCAATCTTGTGCATCCAATAACTTTGTTTGTGTCATTGAATTAATATTTAGGTCATTTTCGTCCTCCCTAGGCATATTCTTGTCCAATTAGGGTTTTTAACCAATCTTGTGCATCCAATAGGTGTGTTTGTGTCATTGGATGATCAATTAGGTCATTTTCGTCCTCCCTAGGCTTATTCTTGTCCAATTAGGGTTTTTAACCAATCTTGTGCATCCAATAACTTTGTTTGTGTCATTGAATTAATATTTAGGTCATTTTCGTCCTCCCTAGGCATATTCTTGTCCAATTAGGGTTTTTAACCAATCTTGTGCATCCAATAGGTGTGTTTGTGTCATTGGATGATCAATTAGGTCATTTTCGTCCTCCCTACGCTTATTGTTGTCCAATTAGGGTTTTTAACCAATCATGAGCATCCAATAGGTGTGTTTGGGTCATTGGATGATCAATTAGGTCATTTTCGTCCTCCCTAGGCATATTCTTGTCCAATTAGGGTTTTTAACCAATCTTGTGCATCCAATAGGTGTGTTTGTGTCATTGGATGATCAATTAGGTCATTTTCGTCCTCCCTAGGCATATTCTTGTCCAATTAGGGTTTTTAACCAATCTTGTGCATCCAATAGGTGTGTTTGTGTCATTGGATGATCAATTAGGTCATTTTAGTCTTCCCTAGGCATATTCTTGTCCAATTAGGGTTTTTAACCAATCTTGTGCATCCAATAGGTGTGTTTGTGTCATTGGATGATCAATTAGGTCATTTTCGTCCTCCCTAGGCTTATGTCAATCTTGTGATCAATCTTGTGCATCCAATTAGGGTTTTTAACCAATCTTGTGCATCCAATAGGTGTGTTTGTGTCATTGGATGATCAATTAGGTCATTTTCGTCCTCCCTAGGCATATTCTTGTCCAATTAGGGTTTTTAACCAATCTTGTGCATCCAATAGGTGTGTTTGTGTCATTGGATGATCAATTAGGTCATTTTCGTCCTCCCTAGGCGTATTCTTGTCCAATTAGGGTTTTTAACCAATCTTGTACATCCAATAGGTGCGTTTGTGTAATTGGATGATCAATTAGGTCATTTTCATCCTCCCTAGGCTTATTCTTGTCCAATTAGGGTATTTAACCAATCTTCTGCATCCAATAGGTGTGTTTGTGTCATTGGATGATCAATTAGGTCATTTTCGTTCCCCTAGGCTTATTCTTGTCCAATTAGGGTTTTTAACCAATCTTGTGCATCCAATAAGTTCATTAGTGTCATTAGATGATCAAATAATCATTTTCGTCCTCCCTAGGCATGTTCTTGTCCAACTAGGGTTTTTAACCAATCTTGTGCATCCAATAGGTGTGTTTGTGTCATTGGATGATCAATTAGGTCATTTTCACCCTCCCTAGGCATATTCTTGTCCAATTAGGGTTTTTAACCAATCTTGTGCATCCAATAGGTGTGTTTGTGTCATTGGATGATCAATTAGGTCATTTTCGTCCTCCCTAGGCTTATTCTTGTCCAATTAGGGTTTTTAACCAATCTTGTGCATCCAATAAGTTCATTAGTGTCATTGGATGATCAATTAAATCATTTTCGTCCTCCCTAGGCTTATTCTTGTCCAATTAGGGTTTTTAACCAATCTTGTGCATCCAATAAATTCATTAGTGTCATTGGACGATCAATTAGGTCATTTTCGTCCTCCCTAAGCTTATTCTTGTCCAATTAGGGTTTTTAACCAATCTTGTGCATCCAATAGGTGTGTTTGTGTCATTGGATGATCAATTAGGTCATTTTCGTTCCCCTAGGCTTATTCTTGTCCAATTAGAGTTTTTAACCAATCTTGTGCATCCAATAAGTTCATTAGTGTCATTGGATGATCAAATAATCATTTTTGTCCTCCCTAGGCATGTTCTTGTCCAACTAGGGTTTTTAACCAATCTTGTGCATCCAATAGGTGTGTTTGTGTCATTGGATGATTAATTAGGTCATTTTCGTCCTCCCTAGGCTTATTCTTGTCCACTTAAGGTTTTTAACCAATCTTGTGCATCCAATAAGTTCATTTGTGTCATTGGATGATCAATTAGGTCATTTTCGTTCTCCCTAGGCATATTCTTGCCCAATTAGGGTTTTTAACAAATCTTGTGCTTCCAATAGGTGTGTTTGTGTCATTGGATGATCAATTAGGTCATTTTCGTCCTCACTAGGCTTATTCTTGTCCAATTAGCGTTTTTAACAAATCTTGTGCATCCAATAGGTGTGTTTGTGTCATTGGATGATCAATTAGGTCATTTTCGTCCTCCCTAGGCTTATTCTTGTCCAATTAGCGTTTTTAACAAATCTTGTGCATCCAATAGGTGTGTTTGTGTCATTGGATGATCAATTATGTCATTTTCGTCCTCCCTAGGCTTATTCTTGTCCAATTAGGGTTTTTAACCAATCTTGTGCATCCAATAAGTTCATTAGTGTCATTGGATGATCAATTAAGTCATTTTCGTCCTCCCTAGGCTTATTCTTGTCCAATTAGGGTTTTTAACCAATCTTGTGCATCCAATAAGTTCATTAGTGTCATTGGACGATCAATTAGGTCATTTTCGTCCTCCCTAAGCTTATTCTTGTCCAATTAGGGTTTTTAACCAATCTTGTGCATCCAATAGGTGTGTTTGTGTCATTGGATGATCAATTAGGTCATTTTCGTTCCCCTAGGCTTATTCTTGTCCAATTTGGGTTTTTAACCAATCTTGTGCATCCAATAAGTTCATTAGTGTCATTGGATGATCAAATAATCATTTTTGTCCTCCCTAGGCATGTTCTTGTCCAACTAGGGTTTTTAACCAATCTTGTGCATCCAATAGGTGTGTTTGTGTCATTGGATGATCAATTAGGTCATTTTCGTCCTCCCTAGGCTTATTGTTGTCCAAAATAGGGTTTTTATCCAATCTTGTGCATCCAATAGGTGTGTTTGTGTCATTGGATGATCAATTAGGTCATTTTCGTCCTCCCTAGGATTATTCTTGTCCAATTAGGGTTTTTAACCAATCTTGTGCATCCAATAAGTTTGTCTGTGTCATTGAATTAATATTTAGGTCATTTTCGTCCTCCCTAGGCATATTCTTGTCCAATTAGGGTTTTTAACCAATCTTGTGCATCCAATAGGTGTGTTTGTGTCATTGGATGATCAATTAGGTCATTTTCGTCCTCCCTAGGCATATTCTTGTCCAATTAGGGTTTTTAACCAATCTTGTGCATCCAATAAGTTCATTTGTGTCATTGGATTAACATTTAGGTCATTTTCGTCCTCCCTAGGCATATTCTTGTCCAATTAGAGTTTTAGACCAATCTTGGGCATCCAATAGGTGTGTTTGTGTGTTTGGATGATCGATTAGGTTATTTTTGTCCTCCCTAGGCTTATTCTTGTCCAATTAGGGTTTTTAACCAATCTTGTGCATCCGATAAGTTTGTTTGTGTCATTGAATTAATATTTAGGTCATTTTCGTCCTCCCTAGGCATATTCTTGTCCAATTAGGGTTTTTAACCAATCTTGTGCATCCAATAGGTGTGTTTGTGTCATTGGATGATCAATTAGGTCATTTTCGTCCTCCCTAGGCATATTCTTGTCCAATTAGGGTTTTTAACCAATCTTGTGCATCCAATAAGTTCATTTGTGTCATTGGATGATTAATTAGGTCATTTTCGTCCTCCTAGGCATGTTCTTGTCAAATTTGGGTTTTTAACCAATCTTGTGCATGCAATAAGTTGAGTTGTGTCATTGGATTAACATTTAGGTCATTTTCGTCCTCCCTAGGCATATTCTGGTCCAATTAGGGTTTTTAACCAATCTTGTGCATCCAATAGGTGTGTTTGTGTCATTGGATGATCAATTAGGTCATTTTCGTCCTCCCTAGGCATATTCTAGTCCAATTAGGGTTTTTAACGAATCTTGTGCATCCAATTGGTGTGTTTTTGTCATTGGATGATCAATTAGGTCATTTTCGTCCTCCCTAGGCTTATTCTTGTCCAATTAGGGTTTTTAACCAATCTTGTGTATCCAATAGGTGTGTTTGTGTCATTGGCTGATCAATTAGGTTATTTTCGTCCTCCCTAGGCTTATTCTTGTCCAATTAGGGTTTTTAACCAATCTTGTGCATCCAATAAGTTGAGTTGTGTCATTGGATTAACATTTAGGTCATTTTCGTCCTCCCTAGGCTTGTTCTTGTCCAATTAGGGTTTTTAACCAATCTTGTGCATCCAATAAGTTGAGTTGTGTCATTGGATTAACATTTAGGTCATTTTCGTCCTCCCTAGGCTTATTCTTGTCCAATTAGGGTTTTTAACCAATCTTGTGCATCCAATAGGTTTGGTTGTGTCATTGGATGATCAATTAGGTCATTTTCGTCCTCCCTAGGCATATTCTTGTCCAATTAGGGTTTTTAACCAATCTTGTGCATCCAATAGGTGTGTTTGTGTCATTGGATGATCAATTAGGTCATTTTCGTCCTCCCTAGGCATATTCTTGTCCAATTAGGGTTTTTACCCAATCTTGCGCATCCAATAGGTGTGTTTGTGTCATTGGATGATCAATTAGGTCATTTTCGTCCTCCCTAGGCTTATTCTTGTCCAATTAGGGTTTTTAACCAATCTTGTGCATCCAATAGGTGTGTTTGTGTCATTGGATGATCAATTAGGTCATTTTTTTCCTCCCTAGGCTTATTCTGGTCCAATTAGGGTTTTTAACCAATCTTATGCATCCAATAGGTGTGTTTGTGTCATTGGATGATCAATTAGGTCATTTTCGTCCTCCCTAGGCTTATTCTTGTCCAATTAGGGTTTTTAACCAATCTTGTGCATCCAATAGGTGTGTTTGTGTCATTGGATGATCAATTAGTTCATTTTCGTCCTCCCTAGGCTTATTCTTGCCCAATTAAGGTTTTTAACCAATCTTGTGCATCCAACAAATTTGTTTATGTCATTGAATTAATATTTAGGTCATTTTCGTCCTCCCTAGGCATATTCTTGTTTAATTAGGGTTTTTAACCAATCTTGTGCATCCAATAGGTGTGTTTGAGGCAATGGATGATCAATTAGGTCATTTTCGTCCTCCCTAGGGTTATTCTTGTCCAATTAGGGTTTTTAACCAATCTTGTGCATCCAATATGTGTGTTTGTGTCATTGGATGATCAATTAGGTCATTTTCGTCCTCCCTAGGCTTATTCTTGTCCAATTAGGGTTTTTAACCAATCTTGTGCATCCAATAGGTGTGTTTGTGTCATTGGATGATCAATTAGGTCATTTTCGTCCTCCCTAGGCTTATTCTTGTCCAATTAGGGTTTTTAACCAATCTTGTGCATCCGATAAGTTTGTTTGTGTCATTGAATTAATATTTAGGCCATTTTCGTCTTCCCTAGGCATATTCTTGTCCAATTAGGGTTTTTAACCAATCTTGTGCATCCAATAGGTGTGTTTGTGTCATTGGATGATCAATTAGGTCATTTTCGTCCTCCTTAGGCTTATTCTTGTCCAATTAGGGTTTTTTAACCAATCTTGTGCATCCAATAAGTTGAGTTGTGTCATTGGATTAACATTTAGGTCATATTCGTCCTCCCTAGGCTTATTCTTGTCCAATTAGGGTTTTTAACCAATCTTGTGCATCCAATAGGTGTGTTTGTGTCATTGGATGATCAATCAGGTCATTTTTGTCCTCCCTAGGCTTATTCTTGTCCAACTAGGGTTTTTAACCAATCTTGTGCATCCAATAAGTTTGTTTGTGTCATTGAATTAATATTTAGGTCATTTTCGTCCTCCCTAGGCATATTCTTGTCCAATTAGGGTTTTTAACCAATCTTGTGCATCCAATAGGTGTGTTTGTGTCGTTGGATGATCAATTAGGTAATTTTCGTCCTCCCTAGGCTTATTCATGTCCAATTAGGGTTTTTAACCCATCTTGTGCATCCAATAAGTTTGTTTGTGTCATTGAATTAATATTTTGGTCATTTTCGTCCTCCCTAAGCTTATTCTTGTCCAATTAGGGTTTTTATCCAATCTTGTGCATCCAATAGGTGTGTTTGTGTCATTGGATGATCAATTAGGTCATTTTCGACCTCCCTAGGCTTATTCTTGTCCAATTAGGGTTTTTAACCTATCTTGTGCATCCAATAAGTTTATTTGTGTCATTGAATTAATATTTAGGTCATTTTCGTCCTCCCTAAGCTTATTCTTGTCCAATTAGGGTTTTTAACCAATCTTGTGCATCCAATAGGTGTGTTTGTGTCATTGGATGATCAATTAGGTCATTTTCGTCCTCCCTAGGCATATTCTTGTCCAATTAGGGTTTTTAACCAATCTTGTGCATCCAATAGGTGTGTTTCTGTCATTGGATGATCAATTAGGTCATTTTCGCCTCCCTAGGGTTATTCTTGTCCAATTAGGGTTTTTAACCAATCTTGTGCATCCAATAGGTGTGTTTGTGTCATTGGATGATCAATTAGGTCATTTTCGACCTCCCTAGGCTTATTCTTGTCCAATTAGGGTTTTTAACCAATGTTGTGCATCCAATAGGTGTGTTTGTGTCATTGGATTATCAATTAGGTCATTTTCGTCCTCCCTTGGCATATTCTTGTCCAATTAGGGTTTTTAACCTATCTTGTGCATCCAATAGGTGTGTTTGTGTCATTGAATGATCAATTAGGTCATTTTCGTCCTCCCTAGGCTTATTCTTGTCCAATTAGGGTTTTTAACCAATCTTGTGCATCCAATAAGTTCATTAGTGTCATTGGATGATCAATTAAGTCATTTTCGTCCTCCCTAGGCTTATTCTTGTCCAATTAGGGTTTTTAACCAATCTTGTGCATCCAATAAGTTCATTAGTGTCATTGGACGATCAATTAGGTCATTTTCGTCCTCCCTAAGCTTATTCTTGTCCAATTAGGGTTTTTAACCAATCTTGTGCGTCCAATAAGTTCATTAGTGTCATTGGATGATCAATTAGGTCATTTTCGTTCCCCTAGGCTTATTCTTGTCCAATTAGGGTTTTTAACCAATCTTGTGCATCCAATAAGTTCATTAGTGTCATTGGATGATCAAATAATCATTTTTGTCCTCCCTAGGCATGTTCTTGTCCAACTAGGGTTTTTAACCAATCTTGTGCATCCAATAGGTGTGTTTGTGTCATTGGATGATCAATTAGGTCATTTTCGTCCTCCCTAGGCTTATTGTTGTCCAAAATAGGGTTTTTATCCAATCTTGTGCATCCAATAGGTGTGTTTGTGTCATTGGATGATCAATTAGGTCATTTTCGTCCTCCCTAGGATTATTCTTGTCCAATTAGGGTTTTTAACCAATCTTGTGCATCCAATAAGTTTGTCTGTGTCATTGAATTAATATTTAGGTCATTTTCGTCCTCCCTAGGCATATTCTTGTCCAATTAGGGTTTTTAACCAATCTTGTGCATCCAATAGGTGTGTTTGTGTCATTGGATGATCAATTAGGTCATTTTCGTCCTCCCTAGGCATATTCTTGTCCAATTAGGGTTTTTAACCAATCTTGTGCATCCAATAGGTGTGTTTGTGTCATTGGATGATCAATTAGGTCATTTTCGTCCTCCCTAGGCTTATTCTTGTCCAATTAGGGTTTTTAACCAATCTTGTGCTTCCAATAGGTGTGTTTGTGTCATTGGATGATCAATTAGGTCATTCTCGTCCTCTCTAGGCTTATTAATGTCCAATTAGGGTTTTTAACCAATCTTGTGCATCCAATGAGTTTGTTTGTGTCAATGAATTAATATTTAGATCATTTTCGTCCTCCCTAGGCATATTCTTGTCCAATTAGGGTTTCTAACCAATCTTGTGCATCCAATAGGTGTGTTTGTGTCATTGGATGATCAATTAGGTCATTTTCGTCCTCCCTAGGCTTATTCTTGTCCAATTAGGGTTTTTAACCAATCTTGTGCATCTAATAGGTGTGTTTGTGTCACTGGATGATCAATTAGGTCATTTTCTTCCTCCCTAGGCTTATTCTTGTCCAATTAGGGTTTTTAACCAATCTTGTGCATCCAATAGGTGTGTTTGTGTCATTGGATGATCAATTAGGTCATTTTCGTCCTCCCTAGGCTTATTCTTGTCCAATTAGGGTTTTTAACCAATCTTGTGCATCCAATAGGTGTGTTTGTGTCATTGGATGATCAATTAGGTCATTTATCGTCCTCCCTAGGCTTATTCTTGTCCAATTAGGGTTTTTAACCAATCTTGTGCATCCAATAGGTTGAGTTGTGTCATTGGATTAACATTTAGGTCATTTTCGTCCTCCCTAGGCATATTCTTGTCCAATTAGGGTTTTTAACCAATCTTGTGCATCCAATAGGTGTGTTTGTGTCATTGGATGATCAATTAGGTCATTTTCGTCCTCCCTAGGCTTATTCTTGTCCAATTAGGGTTTTTAACCGATCTTGTGCATCCAATAGATGTGTTTGTGTCATTGGATGATCAATTAAGTCATTTTCGTCCTGCCTAGGTATATTCTTGTCCAATTAGAGTTTTTAACCAATCTTGTGGATCCAATAGTTGTGTTTGTGTCATTGGATGATCAATTAGGTCATTGTCGTCCTCCCTTTGCATATTCTTGTCCAATTAGGGTTTTTAACCAATCTTGTGCTTCCAATAGATGTGTTTGTGTCATTGGATGATCAATTAGGTCATTTTCGTCCTCCCTAGGCATATTCTTGTCCAATTAGGGTTTTTAACCAATCTTGTGCATCCAATAGGTGTGTTTGTGTCATTGGATGATCAATTAGGTCATTTTCGTCCTCCCTAGGCTTATTCTTGTCCAATTAGGGTTTTTAACCAATCTTGTGCATCCAATAACTTTGTTTGTGTCATTGAATTAATATTTGGGTCATTTTCGTCCTCCCTAGGCATATTCTTGTCCAATTAGGGTTTTTAACCAATCTTGTGCATCCAATAGGTGTGTTTGTGTCATTGGATGATCAATTAGGTCATTTTCGTCCTCCCTAGGCTTATTCTTGTCCAATTAGGGTTTTTAACCAATCTTGTGCATCCAATAAGTTGAGTGTTGTCATTGGATTAACAATTAGGTCATTTTCGTCCTCCCTAGGCATATTCTTGTCCAATTAGGGTTTTTAACCAATCTTGTGCATCCAATAGGTGTGTTTGTGTCATTGGATGATCAATTAGGTCATTTTCGTCCTCCCTAGGCTTATTCTTGTCCAATTAGGGTTTTTAACCAATCTTATGCATCCAATAAGTTTGTTTGTGTCATTGAATTAATATTTAGGTCATTTTCGTCCTCCCTAGGCATATTCTTGTCCAATTAGGGTTTGTAACCAATCTTGTGCATCCAATAGGTGTGTTTGTGTCATTGGATGATCAATTAGGTCATTTTCGTCCTCCCTAGGCATATTCTTGTCCAATTAGGGTTTTTAACCAATCTTGTGCATCCAATAGGTGTGTTTGTGTCATTGGATGATCAATTAGGTCATTTTCGTCCTCCCTAGGCATATTATTGTCCAATTAGGGTTTTTAACCAATCTTCTGCATCCAACAGGTGTGTTTGTGTCATTGGATGATCAATTAGGTCATTTTCGTCCTCCCTAGGCATATTCTTGTCCAATTAGGGTTTTTAACCAATCTTGTGCATCCAATAGGTGTGTTTGTGTCATTGGATGATCAATTAGGTCATTTTCGTCCTCCCTAGGCATATTCTTGTCCAATTAGGGTTTTTAACCAATCTTGTGCATCCAATAGGTGTGTTTGTATCATTGGATGATCAATTAGGTCATTTTCGTCCTCCGTAGGAATATTCTTGTCCAATTAGGGTTTTTCACGAATCTTGTGCATCCAATTGGTGTGTTTGTGTCATTGGATGATCAATTAGGTCATTTTCGTCCTCCCTAGGCTTATTCTTGTCCAATTAGGGTTTTTAACCAATCTTGTGCATCCAATAAGTTTATTTGTGTCATTGGATTAACATTTAGGTCATTTTCGTCCTCCCTAGGCATATTCTTGTCCAATTAGAGTTTTAGACCAATCTTGTGCATCCAATAGGTGTGTTTGTGTCATTGGATGATCAATTCGGTTATTTTCGTCCTCCCTAGGCTTATTCTTGTCCAATTAGGGTTTTTAACTAATCTTGTGCATCCAATAAGTTCATTTGTGTCATTGGATGATCAATTAGGTTATTTTCGTCCTCCCTAGGCTTATTCTTGTCCAATTAGGGTTTTTAACGAATCTTGTGCATCCAATAGGTGTGTTTGTGTCATTGGATTATCAATTAGTTCATTTTCGTCCTCCCTAGGCTTATTCTTGTCCAATTGGGGTTTTTAACCAATCTTGTGCATCCAATAGGTGTGTTTGTGTCATTGGATGGTCAATTAGTTCATTTTCGTCCTACCTAGGCATATTCTTGTTCGATTAGGGTTTTTAACCAATCTTGTGCATCCAATAGGTGTGTTTGTGTCATTGGATGATCAATTAGGTCATTTTCGTCCTCCCTAGGCATATTCTTGTCCAATTAGGGTTTTTAACCAATCTTGTGCATCCAATAGGTGTGTTTGTGTCATTGGATGATCAATTAGTTCGTTTTCGTCTTCCCTAGGCTTATTCTTGTCCAATTAGGGTTTTTAACCGATCTTGTGCATCCAATAAGTTGAGTTGTGTCATTGGATTAACATATAGGTCATTTTCGTTCTCCCTAGGCTTATTCTTGTCCAATTAGGGTTTTTAACCAATCTTGTGCCTCCAATAGGTGTGTTTGTGTCATTGGATGATCAATTAGGTCAATTTCGTCCTCCCTAGGCTTATTCTTGTCCAATTAGGGTTTTTAACCAATCTTGTGCATCCAATAGGTGTGTTTGTGTCATTGGATGATCAATTAGGTCATTTTCGTCCTCCCTAGGCATATTCTTGTCCAATTAGGGTTTTTAACCAATCTTGTGCATCCAATAGGTGTGTTTGTGTCATTGGATGATCAATTAGGTCATTTTCGTCCTCCCTGAGCATATTCTTGTCCAATTAGGGTTTTTAACGAATCTTGTGCATCCAATAGGTGTGTTTGTGTCATTGGATGATCAATTAGGTCATTTTCGTCCTCCCTAGGCATATTCTTGTCCAATTAGGGTTTTTAACCAATCTTGTGCATCCAATAAGTCGAGTTGTGTCATTGGATTAACATTTAGGTCATTTTCGTCCTCCCTAGGCTTATTCTTGTCCAATTAGGGTTTTTAATCGATCTTGTGCATCCAATAGGTGTGTTTGTGTCATTGGATGATCAATTAGGTCATTTTCGTCCTCCCTAGGCATATTCTTGTCCAATTAGGGTTTTTAACCAATCTTGTGCATCCAATAGGTGTGTTTGTGTCATTGGATGATCAATTAGGTCATTTTCGTCCTCCCTAGGCATATTCTTGTCCAATTAGGGTTTTTAACCAATCTTGTGCATCCAATAGGTGTGTTTGTGTCATTGGATGATCAATTAGGTCATTTTCGTCCTCCCTAGGCTTATTCTTGTCCAATTAGGGTTTTTAACCAATCTTGTGCATCCTATAGGTGTGGTTGTGTCATTGGATGATCAATTAGGTCATTTTCGTCCTCCCTATGCTTATTCTTGTCCAACTAGGGTTTTTAACCAATCTTGTGCATCCAATAAGTTTGTTTGTGTCATTGAATTAATATTTAGGTGACTTTCGTCCTCCCTAGGCATATTCTTGTCCAATTAGGGTTTTTAACCAATCTTGTGCATCCAATAGGTGTGTTTGTGTCATTGGATGATCAATTAGGTCATTTTCGTCCTCCCTAGGCATATTCTTGTCCAATTAGGGTTTTTAACCAATCTTGTGCATCCAATAGGTGTGTTTGTGTCATTGGATGATCAATTAGGTCATTTTCGTCCTCCCTAGGCATATTCTTGTCCAATTAGGGATTTAAACCGATCTTGTGCATCCAATAGGTGTGTTTGTTTCATTGGATGATCTATTAGGTCATTTTTGTCCTCCCTAGGCATATTCTTGTCCAATTAGGGTTTTTTAACCAATCTTGTGCATCCAATAAGTTGAGTTGTGTCATTGGATTAACATTTAGGTCATTTTCGTCCTCCCTAGGCTTATTCTTGTCCAATTAGGGTTTTTAACCAATCTTGTGCATCCAATAGGTGTGTTTGTGTCATTGGATGATCAATTAGGTCATTTTCGTCCTCCCTAGGCATATTCTTGTCCAATTAGGGTTTTTTAACCAATCTTGTGCATCCAATAGGTGTGTTTGTGTCATTGGATGATCAATTAGGTCATTTACGTCCTCCCTAGGCATATTCTTGTCCAATTAGGGTTTTTAACCAATCTTGTGCATCCAATAGGTGTGTTTGTGGCAATGGATGATCAATTAGGTCATTTTCGTCCTCCCTAGGCTTATTCTTGTCCAATTAGGGTTTTTAACCAATCTTGTGCATCCAATAAGTTTGTTTGTGTCATTGAATTAATATTTAGGTCATTTTCGTCCTCCCTAGGCATATTCTTATCCAATTAGCGTTTTTTACCAATCTTGTGCTTCCAATTGGTGTGTTTGTGGCAATGGATGATCAATTAGGTCATTTTCGTCCTCCCTAGGCTTATTCTTGTCCAATTAGGGTTTTTAACCAATCTTGTGCATCCAATAGGTGTGTTTGTGTCATTGGATGATCAATTAGGTCATTTTCGTCCTCCCTAGGCTTATTCTTGTCCAATTAGGGTTTTTAACCAATCTTGTACATCCAATAACTTTGTTTGTGTCATTGAACTAATATTTATGTCATTTTCGTCCTCCCTAGGAATATTCTTATCCAGTTAGGGTTTTTAACCAATCTTGTGCATCCAATAGGTGTGTTTGTGTCATTGGATGATCAATTAGGTCATTTTCGTCCTCCCTAGGCTTATTCTTGTCCAATTAGGGTTTTTAACCAATCTTGTGCATCCAATAGGTGTGTTTGTGTCATTGGATGATCAATTAGGTCATTTTCGTCCTCCCTAGGCTTATTCTTGTCCAATTAGGGTTTTTAACCAATCTTGTGCATCCTATAAGTTCATTTATGTCATTGGATGATCAATTAGGTCATTTTCGTCCTCCCTAGGCTTATTCTTCTCCAATTAGGGTTTTTAACCAATCTTGTGCATCCAATAAGTTCATTTGTGTCCTTGGATTAACATTTAGGTCATATCCGTCCTCCCTAGTCTTATTCTTGTCCAATTAGGGTTTTTAACCAATCTTATGCATCCAATAGGTTCATTTGTGTCATTGGATTAACATTTAGGTCATTTTCGTCCTCCCTAGGTATATTCTTGTCCAATTATGGTTTTTAACCTATCTTGTGCATCCAATAGGTGTGTTTGTGTCATTGGATCAACATTTAGGTCATATTCGTCCTCCCTAGGCATATTCTTATCCAATTAGGGTTTTTAACCAATCTTGTGCATCCAATAGGTGTGTTTGAGGCAATGGATGATCAATTAGGTAATTTTCGTCCTCCCTAGGCTTATTCTTGTCCAATTAGGGTTTTTAACCAATCTTGTGCATCCAATATGTGTGTTTGTGTCATTGGATGATCAATTAGGTCATTTTCGTCCTCCCTAGGCTTATTCTTGCCCAATTAAGGTTTTTAACCAATCTTGTGCATCCAATAGGTGTGTTTGTGTCATTGGATGATCAATTAGGTCATTTTCGTCCTCCCTAGGCATATTCTTGTCCAATTAGGGTTTTTAACCAATCTTGTGCATCCAATAGGTGTGTTTGTGTCATTGGATGATCAATTAGGTCATTTTCGTCCTCCCTAGGCTTATTCTTGTCCAATTAGGGTTTTTAACCAATCTTGTGCTTCCAATAGGTCTGTTTGTGTCATTGGATGATCAATTAGGTCATTTTCGTCCTCCCTAGGCTTATTAATGTCCAATTAGGGTTTTTAACCAATCTTGTGCATCCAATAAGTTTATTTGTGTCATTGAATTAATATTTAGATCATTTTCGTCCTCCCTAGGCATATTCTTGTCCAATTAGGATTTTTAACCAATCTTGTGCATCCAATAGGTGTGTTTGTGTCATTGGATGATCAATTAGGTCATTTTCGTCCTCCCTAGGCTTATTCTTGTCCAATTAGGGTTTTTAACCAATCTTGTGCATCCGATAAGTTTGTTTGTGTCATTGAATTAATATTTAGGTCATTTTCGTCCTCCCTAGGCATATTCTTGTCGAATTAGGGTTTTTAACCAATCTTGTGCATCCAATAGGTGTGTTTGTGTCATTGGATAATCAATTAGGTCATTTTCGTCCTCCCAAGGCATATTCTTGTCCAATTAGGGTTTTTAACCAATCTTGTGCATCCAATAGGTGTGTTTGTGTCATTGGATGATCAATTAGGTCATTTTCGTCCTCCCTAGGCATATTCTTGTCCAATTAGGATTTTTAACCAATCTTGTGCATCCAATAAGTTCATTTGTGTCATTGGATTAACATTTAGGTCATATCCGTCCTCCCTAGGCATATTCTTGTCCAATTAGGGTTTTTAACCAATCTTGTGCATCCAATAGGTGTGTTTGTGTCATTGGATGATCAATTAGGTCATTTTCGTTCTCCCTAGGCTTATTCTTGTCCAATTAGGGTTTTTAACCAATCTTGTGCATCCAATAAGTTCATTTGTGTTATTGGATTAACATTTAGATCATATTCTTCCTCCCTAGGCATATTCTTGTCCAATTAGGGTTTTTAACCAATCTTGTGCATCCAATAGGAGTATTTGTGTCATTGGATGATCAATTAGGTCATTTTCGTCCTTCCTAGGCATATTCTTGTCCAATTAGGGTTTTTAACCAATCTTGTGCATCCAATAGGTGTGTTTATCTCATTGGATGATCAATTAGGTCACTTTGATCCTCCCTAGGCTTATTCTTGTCCAATTATGGTTTTTAACCAATCTTGTGCATCCAATAGGAGTGTTTGTGTCATTGAATGATCAGATTAGGTCATTTTCGTCCTCCCTAGGCATATTCTTGTCCAATTAGGGTTTTTAACCAATCTTGTGCATCCAATAGGTGTGTTTGTGTCAATGGATGATCAATTAGGTCATTTTCGTCCTCCCTAAGCTTATTCTTGTCCAATTAGGGTTTTTAACCAATCTTGTGCATCCAATAGGTGTGTTTGTGTCATTGGATGATCAATTAGGTCATTTTCGTCCTCCCTAAGCTTATTCTTGTCCAATTAGGGTTTTTAACCAATCTTGTGCATCCGATAAGTTTGTTTGTGTCATTGGATGATCAATTAGGTCATTTTCGTCCTCCCTAGGCATATTCTTGTCCAATTAGGGTTTTTAACCAATCTTGTGCATCCAATAGGTGTGTTTGTGTCATTGGATGATCAATTAGGTCATTTTCGTCCTCCCTAGGCTTATTCTTGTCCAATTAGGGTTTTTAACCAATCTTGTACATCTAATAAGTTCATTTGTGTCATTGGATTAACATTTAGGTCATTTTCGTCCTCCTTAGGCATATTCTTGTCCAATTAGGGTTTTTAACCCATCTTGTGCATCCAATAGGTGTATTTGTGTCATTGGATGATCAATTAGGTCATTTTCGTCCTCCCTAGGCATTTTTTGGTCCAATTAGGGTTTTTAACCAATCTTGTGCATCCAATAGGTGTGTTTGTGTCATTGGATGATCAATTAGGTCATTTTCGTCCTCCCTAGGCATATTCTTGTCCAATTAGGGTTTTTAACCAATCTTGTGCATCCAATAGGTGTGTTTGTGTCATTGGATGATCAATTAGGTCATTTTCGTCCTCCCTAGGCTTATGTCAATCTTGTGATCAATCTTGTGCATCCAATTAGGGTTTTTAACCAATCTTGTGCATCCAATAGGTGTGTTTGTGTCATTGGATGGTCAATTAGGTCATTTTCGTCCTCCCTAGGCATATTCTTGTCCAATTAGGGTTTTTAACCAATCTTGTGCATCCAATAGGTGTGTTTGTGTCATTGGATGATCAATTAGGTCATTTTCGTCCTCCCTAGACCTATTCTTGTCCAATTAGGGTTTTTAACCAATCTTGTGCATCCAATAGGTGTGTTTGTGTCATTGGATGATCAATTAGGTCATTTTCGTCCTCCCTAGGCATATTCTTGTCCAATTAGGGTTTTTAACCAATCTTGTGCATCCAATAGGTGTGTTTGTGTCATTGGATGATCAATTAGGTTATTTTCGTCCTCCCTAGGCTTATTCTTGTCCAATTAAGGTTTTTAACTAATCTTGTGCATCCAATAAGTTCATTTGTGTCATTGGATGATCAATTAGGTCATTTTCGTCATCCCTAGGCATATTCTTGTCCAATTAGGGTTTTTAACCAATCTTGTGCATCCAATAGGTGTGTTTGTGTCATTGGATGATCAATTAGGTCATTTTCGTCCTCCCTAGGCTTATTCTTGCCCAATTAGGGTTTTTAACCAATCTTGTGCATCCAATAAATTCATTTGTGTCATTGGATTAACATTTAGGTCATTTTCGTCCTCCATAGGCATATTCTTCTCCAATTAGGGTTTTTAACCATTCTTGTGCTTCCAATAGGTGTGTTTGTGTCATTGGATGATCAATTAGGTCATTTTCGTCCTCACTAGGCTTATTCTTGTCCAATTAGGGTTTTTAACCAATCTTGTGCATCCAATAGGTTTGTTTGTGTCATTGGATGATCAATTAGGTCATTTTCGTCCTCCCTAGGCTTATTCTTGTCCAATTAGGGTTTTTATCCAATCTTGTGCATCCAATAACTTTGTTTGTGTCATTGAATTAATATTTAGGTCATTTTCGTCCTCCCTAGGCATATTCTTGTCCAATTAGGGTTTTTAACCAATCTTGTGCATCCAATAGGTGTGTTTGTGTCAATGGATGATCAATTAGGTCATTTTCGTCCTCCGTAAGCTTATTCTTGTCCAATTAGGGTTTTTAACCAATCTTGTGCATCCAATAAGTTCATTAGTGTCATTGGATGATTAATTAGGTCATTTTCGTCCTCCCTAGGGATGTTCTGGTCCAACTATGGTTTTTAACCAATCTTGTGCATCCAATAGGTGTGTTTGTGTCATTGGATGATCAATTAGGTCATTTTCGTCCTCCCTAGGCTTATTCTTGTCCAATTAGGGTTTTTAACCAATCTTGTGCATCCAATAAGTTGAGTTGTGTAATTGGATTAACATTTAGGTCATTTTCATTCTCCCTAGGCTTATTCTTGTCCAATTAGGGTTTTTAACCAATCTTGTGCATCCAATAGGTGTGTTTGTGGCATTGGATGATCAATTAGGTCAATTTCGTCCTCCCTAGGCTTATTCTTGTCCAATTAGGGTTTTTAACCAATCTTGTGCATCCAATAAGTTGAGTGTGTCATTGGATTAACATTTAGGTCATTTTCGTCCTCACTAGGCTTATTCTTGTCCAATTAGGGTTTTTAACCAATCTTGTGCATCCAATAGGTGTGTTTGTGTCATTGGATGATCAATTAGGTCATTTTCGTCCTCCCTAGGCTTATTCTTGTCCAATTAGGGTTTTTAACCAATCTTGTGCATCCAATAGGTGTGTTTGTGTCATTGGATGATCAATTAGGTCATTTTCGTCCTCCCTAGGCATATTCTTGTCCAATTAGGGTTTTTAACCAATCTTGTGCATCCAATAGGTGTGTTTGTGTCATTGGATGATCAATTAGGTCACTTTGATCCTCCCTAGGCTCATTCTTGTCCAATTAGGGTTTTTAACCAATCTTGTGCATCCAATAGGTGTGTTTGTGTTATTGGATGATCAATTAGGTCATTTTCGTCCACCCTAGGCTTATTCTTGTCCAAATAGGGTTTTTAAACAATTTTGTGCATCCAATAGGTGTGTTTGTGTCATTGGATGATCAATTAGGTCATTTTCGTCCTCCCTAGGCTTATTCTTGTCCAATTAGGGTTTTTAACCAATCTTGTGCATCCAATAGGTGTGTTTGTGTCATTGGATGATCAATTAGGTCATTTTCGTCCTCCCTAGGCATATTCTTGTCCAAATTCGGGTTTTTAACCAATCTTGTGCATCCAATAGGTGTGTTTGGTTCATTGGATGATCAATTAGGTCATTTTCATCCTCCCTAGGCATATTCTTGTCCAATTAGGGTTTTTAACCAATCTTGTGCATCCAATAGGTGTGTTTGTGTCATTGGATGATCAATTAGGTCATTTTCGTCCTCCCTAGGCTTATTCTTGTCCAATTAGGGTTTTTAACCAATCTTGTGCATCCAATAGGTGTGTTTGTGTCATTGGATGATCAATTAGGTCATTTTCTTCCTCCCTAGGCTTATTCTTGTCCAATTAGGGTTTTTAACCAATCTTGTGCATCCAATAACTTTGTTTATGTCATTGGATGATCAATTAGGTCATTTTCGTCCTCCCTAGGCTTATTCTGGTCCAATTAGGGTTTTTAACCAATCTTGTGCATCCAAAAAGTTTCTTTATGTCATTGAATTAATATTTAGGTCATTTTCGTCCTCCCTTGGCATATTCTTGTCCAATTAGGGTTTTTAACCAATCTTGTGCATCCAATAGGTGTGTTTGTGTCATTGGATGATCAATTAGGTCATTTTCGTCCTCCCTAGGCTTATTCTTGTCCAATTAGGGTTTTTAACCAATCTTGTGCATCCAATAGGTGTGTTTGTGTCATTGGATGATCAATTAGGTCATTTTCGTCCTCCCTAGGCATATTCTTGTCCAATTAGGGTTTTTAACCAATCTTGTGCATCCAATAGGTGTGTTTGTGTCATTGGATGATCAATTAGGTCATTTTTGTCCTCCCTAGGCTTATTCTTGTCCAATTAAGGTTTTTAATCAATCTTGTGCATCCAATAACTTGAGTTGTGTCATTGGATTAACATTTAGGTCATTTTCGTCCTCCCTAGGCTTATTCTTGTCCAATTAGGGTTTTTAACCAATCTTGTGCATCCAATATGTGTGTTTGTGTCATTGGATGATCAATTAGGTCATTTTCGTCCTCTCTAGGCATATTATTGTCCAATTATGGTTTTTAACCAATCTTGTGCATCCAATAGGTGTGTTTGTGTCATTGGATGATCAATTAGGTCATTTTCGTCCTCCCTAGGCTTATTCTTGTCCAATTAGGGTTTTTTACCAATCTTGTGCATCCGATAAGTTTGTTTGTGTCATTGAATTAATATTTAGGTCATTTTCGTCTTCCTTAGGCATATTCTTGTCCAATTAGTGTTTTTAACCAATCTTGTGCATCCAATAGGTGTGTTTGTGTCATTGGATGATCAATTAGGTCATTTTCGTCCTCCCTAGGCTTATTCTTGTCCAATTAGGGTTTTTAACCAATCTTGTGCATCCGATAAGTTTGTTTGTGTCATTGAATTAATATTTAGGTCATTTTGGTCTTCCCTAGGCATATTCTTGTCCAATTAAGGTTTTTAACCAATCTTGTGCATCCAATAACTTGAGTTGTGTCATTGGATTAACATTTAGGTCATTTTCGTCCTCCTTAGGCTTATTCTTGTCCAATTAGGGTTTTTAACCAATCTTGTGCATCCAATATGTGTGTTTGTGTCATTGGATGATCAATTAGGTCATTTTCGTCCTCTCTAGGCATATTATTGTCCAATTAGGGTTTTTAACCAATCTTGTGCATCCAATAGGTGTGTTTGTGTCATTGGATGATCAATTAGGTTATTTTCGTCCTCCCTAGGCTTATTCTTGTCCAATTATGGTTTTTAACCAATCTTGTGCATCCGATAAGTTTGTTTGTGTCATTGAATTAATATTTAGGTCATTTTCGTCTTCCCTAGGCATATTCTTGTCCAATTAAGGTTTTTAACCAATCTTGTGCATCCAATAACTTGAGTTGTGTCATTGGATTAACATTTAGGTCATTTTCGTCCTCCCTAGGCTTATTCTTGTCCAATTAGGGTTTTTAACCAATCTTGTGCATCCAATATGTGTGTTTGTGTCATTGGATGAATAATTAGGTCATTTTCGTCCTCTCTAGGCATATTATTGTCCAATTAGGATTTTTAACCAATCTTGTGCATCCAATAGGTGTGTTTGTGTCATTGGATGATCAATTAGGTCATTTTCGTCCTCCCTAGGCATATTCTTGTCCAATTAGGGTTTTTAACCAATCTTGTGCATCCAATAGGTGTGTTTGTGTCATTGGATGATCAATTAGGTCATTTTAATCCTCCCTAGGCATATTCTTGTCCAATTAGGGTTTTTAACCAATCTTGTGCATCCAATAGGTGTGTTTGTGTCATTGGATTAACATTTAGGTCATTTTCGTCCTCCCTAGGCTTATTCTTGCCCAATTAGGGTTTTTAACCAATCTTGTGCATCCAATAGGTGTGTTTGTGTCATTGGATGATCAATTAGGTCATTTTCGTCCTCCCTAGGCATATTCTTGTCCAATTAGGGTTTTTAACCAATCTTGTGCATCCAATAAGTTGAGTTGTGTCATTGGATTAACATTTAGGTCCTTTTCGTCCTCCCTAGGCTTATTCTTGTCCAATTCGGGTTTTTAACCAATCTTGTGCATCCGATAAGTTTGTTTGTGTCATTGAATTAATATTGAGGTCATTTTCGTCCTCCCTAGGCATATTCTTGTCCAATTAGGGTTTTTAACCAATCTTGTGCATCCAATAGGTGTGTTTGTGTCATTGGATGATCAATTAGGTCATTTTCGTCCTCCCTAGGCTTATTCTTGTCCAATTAGGGTTTTTAACCAATCTTGTGCATCCGATAAGTTTATTTGTGTCATTGAATTAATATTTAGGTCATTTTTGTCCTCCCTAGGCATATTCTTGTCCAATTAGGGTTTTTAACCAATCTTGTGCATCCAATAGGTGTGTTTGTGTCATTGGATGATCAATTAGGTCATTTTCGTCCTCCCTAGGCATATTCTTGTCCAATTAGGGTTTTTAACCAATCTTGTGCATCCAATAGGTGTGTTTGTGTCATTGGATGATCAATTAGGTCATTTTCGTCCTCCCTAGGCTTATTCTTGTCCAATTAGGGTTTTTAACCAATCTTGTGCATCCTATAGGTGTGGTTGTGTCATTGGATGATCAATTAGGTCATTTTCGTCCTCCCTATGCTTATTCTTGTCCAACTAGGGTTTTTAACCAATCTTGTGCATCCAATAAGTTTGTTTGTGTCATTGAATTAATATTTAGGTGACTTTCGTCCTCCCTAGGCATATTCTTGTCCAATTAGGGTTTTTAACCAATCTTGTGCATCCAATAGGTGTGTTTGTGTCATTGGATGATCAATTAGGTCATTTTCGTCCTCCCTAGGCATATTCTTGTCCAATTAGGGTTTTTAACCAATCTTGTGCATCCAATAGGTGTGTTTGTGTCATTCGATGATCAATTAGGTCATTTACGTCCTCCCTAGGCTTATTCTTGTCCAATTAGGGTTTTTAACCAATCTTGTGCATCCAATAACTTTGTTTGTGTCATTGAATTAATATTTAGGTCATTTTCGTCCTCCCTAGGCATATTCTTGTCCAATTAGGATTTTGAAAAAATCTTGTGCATCCAATAGGTGTATTTGTGTCATTGGATGATCAATTAGGTCATTTTTCGTCCTCCCTAGGCTTATTCTTGTCCAATTAGGGTTTTTAACCAATCTTGTGCATCCAATAAGTTCATTTGTGTCATTGGATTAACATTTAGGTCATATCCGTCCTCCCTAGGCATATTCTTGTCCAATTAGGGTTTTTAACCAATCTTGTGCATCCAATAGGTGTGTTTGTGTCATTGGATGATCAATTAGGTCATTTTCGTTCTCCCTAGGCTTATTCTTGTCCAATTAGGGTTTTTAACCAATCTTGTGCATCCAATAAGTTCATTTGTGTTATTGGATTAACATTTAGGTAATATTCGTCCTCCCTAGGCATATTCTTGTCCAATTAGGGTTTTTAACCAATCTTGTGCATCCAATAGGTGTGTTTGTGTCATTGGATGATCAATTAGGTCATTTTCGTCCTCCCTAGGCATATTCTTGTCCAATTAGGGTTTTTAACCAATCTTGTGCATCCAATAGGTGTGTTTGTGTCATTGGATGATCAATTAGGTCATTTTCGTCCTCCCTAGGCTTATTCTTGTCCAATTAGGGTTTTTAACCAATCTTGTGCATCCAATAAGTTCATTTCTGTCATTGGATTAACATTTAGGTCATTTTCGTTCTCCCTAGGCATATTCTTGTCCAATTAGGGTTTTTAACCAATCTTGTGCATCCAATAGGTGTGTTTGTGTCATTGGATGATCAATTTAGGTCATTTTCGTTCTCCCTAGGCATATTCTTGTCCAATTAGGGTTTTTAATCATTCTTGTGCATCCAATAGGTGTGTTTGTGTCATTGGATGATCAATTAGGTCATTTTCGTCCTCCCTAGGCATATTCTTGTCCAATTAGGGTTTTTAACCAATCTTGTGCATCCAATAGGTGTGTTTGTGTCATTGGATGATCAATTAGGTCATTTTCGTCCTCCCTATGCTTATTCTTGTCCAATTAGGGTTTTTAACCAATCTTGTGCATCCTATAAGTTCATTTGTGTCATTGAATTAATATTTAGGTCATTTTCGTCCTCCCTAGGCATATTCTTGACCAATTAAGGTTTTTAACCAACCTTGTGCATCCAATAGGTGTGTTTGTGTCATTGGATGATCAATTAGGTCATTTTCGTCCTCCCTAGGCTTATTCTTGTCCAATTAGGGTTTTTAACCAATCTTGTGCATCCAATAGGTGTGTTTGTGTCATTGGATTATCAATTAGGTCATTTTCGTCCTCCTTAGGCTTATTCTTGTCCAATTAGGGTTTTTAATCAATCTTGTGCATCCAATAGGTGTGTTTGTGTCATTGGATGATCAATTAGGTCATTTTCGTCCTCCCTAGGCTTATTCTTGTCCAATTAGGGTATTTAACCAATCTTGTGCATCCAATAAGTTCATTTGTGTCATTGGATTAACATTTAGGTCATTTTCGTTCTCCCTAGGCATATTCTTGTCCAATTAGGGTTTTTAACCAATCTTGTGCAAACAATAGGTGTGTTTGTGTCATTGGATGATCAATTTAGGTCATTTTCGTTCTCCCTAGGCATATTCTTGGCCAATTAGGGTTTTTAATCAATCTTGTGCATCCAATAGGTGTGTTTGTGTCATTGGATGATCAATTAGGTCATTTTCGTCCTCCCTAGGCATATTCTTGTCCAATTAGGGTTTTTAACCAATCTTGTGCATCCAATAGGTGTGTTTGTGTCATTGGATGATCAATTAGGTCATTTTCGTCCTCCCTATGCTTATTCTTGTCCAATTAGGGTTTTTAACCAATCTTGTGCATCCAATAAGTTGAGTTGTGTCATTTGATTAACATTTTGGTCATTTTTGTCCTCCCTAGGCTTATTCTTGTCCAATTAGGGTTTTTAACCAATCTTGTGCATCCAATAGGTGTGTTTGTGTCATTGGATGATCAATTAGGTCATTTTCGTCCTCCCTAGGCATATTCTTGTCCAATTAGGGTTTTTAACCAATCTTGTGCATCCAATAGGTGTGTTTGTGTCATTGGATGATCAATTAGGTCATTTTCGTCCTCCCTAGGCTTATTCTTGTCCAATTAGGGTTTTTAACCAATCTTGTGCATCCAATAAGTTGAGTTGTGTCATTGGATTAATATTTAGGTCATTTTCGTTCTCCCTACGCTTATTTTTGTCCAATTAGGGTTTTTAACCAATCTTGTGCATCCAATAGGTGTGTTTGTGTCATTGGATGATCAATTAGGTCATTTTCGTCCTCCCTAGGCATATTCTTGTCCAATTAGGGTTTTTAACCAATCTTGTGCATCCAATAGGTGTGTTTGTGTCATTGGATGATCAATTAGGTCATTTTCGTCCTCCCTAGGCATATTCTTGTCCAATTAGGGTTTTTAACCAATCTTGTGCATCCAATAGGTGTGTTTGTGTCATTGGATGATCAATTAGGTTATTTTCTTCCTCCCTATGCATATTCTTGTCCAATTAGGGTTTTTAACTAATCGTGTGCATCCGATAAGTTCATTTGTGTCATTGGATGATCAATTAGGTCATTTTCGTCCTCCCTAGGCATATTCTTGTCCAATTAGGGTTTTTAACCAATCTTGTGCATCCAATAGGTGTGTTTGTGTCATTGGATGATCAATTAGGTCATTTTCGTCCTCCCTAGGCATATTCTTGTCCAATTAGGGTTTTTAACCAATCTTGTGCATCCAATAGGTGTGTTTGTGTCATTGGATGATCAATTAGGTCATTTTAGTCTTCCCTAGGCATATTCTTGTCCAATTAGGGTTTTTAACCAATCTTGTGCATCCAATAGGTGTGTTTGTGTCATTGGATGATCAATTAGGTCATTTTCGTCCTCCCTAGGCTTATGTCAATCTTGTGATCAATCTTGTGCATCCAATTAGGGTTTTTAACCAATCTTGTGCATCCAATAGGTGTGTTTGTGTCATTGGATGATCAATTAGGTCATTTTCGTCCTCCCTAGGCATATTCTTGTCCAATTAGGGTTTTTAACCAATCTTGTGCATCCAATAGGTGTGTTTGTGTCATTGGATGATCAATTAGGTCATTTTCGTCCTCCCTAGGCGTATTCTTGTCCAATTAGGGTTTTTAACCAATCTTGTACATCCAATAGGTGCGTTTGTGTAATTGGATGATCAATTAGGTCATTTTCATCCTCCCTAGGCTTATTCTTGTCCAATTAGGGTATTTAACCAATCTTCTGCATCCAATAGGTGTGTTTGTGTCATTGGATGATCAATTAGGTCATTTTCGTTCCCCTAGGCTTATTCTTGTCCAATTAGGGTTTTTAACCAATCTTGTGCATCCAATAAGTTCATTAGTGTCATTAGATGATCAAATAATCATTTTCGTCCTCCCTAGGCATGTTCTTGTCCAACTAGGGTTTTTAACCAATCTTGTGCATCCAATAGGTGTGTTTGTGTCATTGGATGATCAATTAGGTCATTTTCACCCTCCCTAGGCATATTCTTGTCCAATTAGGGTTTTTAACCAATCTTGTGCATCCAATAGGTGTGTTTGTGTCATTGGATGATCAATTAGGTCATTTTCGTCCTCCCTAGGCTTATTCTTGTCCAATTAGGGTTTTTAACCAATCTTGTGCATCCAATAAGTTCATTAGTGTCATTGGATGATCAATTAAGTCATTTTCGTCCTCCATAGGCTTATTCTTGTCCAATTAGGGTTTTTAACCAATCTTGTGCATCCAATAAGTTCAATAGTGTCATTGGACGATCAATTAGGTCATTTTCGTCCTCCCTAGGCTTATTCTTGTCCAATTAGGGTTTTTAACCAATCTTTTGCATCCAATAGGTGTGTTTGTGTCATTGGATGATCAATTAGGTCATTTTCGTTCCCCTAGGCTTATTCTTGTCCAATTATGGTTTTTAACCAATCTTGTGCATCCAATAAGTTCATTAGTGTCATTGGATGATCAAATAATCATTTTTGTCCTCCCTAGGCATGTTCTTGTCCAACTAGGGTTTTTAACCAATCTTGTGCATCCAATAGGTGTGTTTGTGTCATTGGATGATCAATTAGGTCATTTTCGTCCTCCCTAGGCTTATCGTTGTCCAAAATAGGGTTTTTATCCAATCTTGTGCATCCAATAGGTGTGTTTGTGTCATTGGATGATCAATTAGGTCATTTTCGTCCTCCCTTGGATTATTCTTGTCCAATTAGGGTTTTTAACCAATCTTGTGCATCCTATAAGTTTGTCTGTGTCATTGAATTAATATTTAGGTCATTTTCGTCCTCCCTAGGCATATTCTTGTCCAATTAGGGATTTTAACCAATCTTGTGCATCCAATAGGTGTGTTTGTGTCATTGGATGATCAATTAGGTCATTTTCGTCCTCCCTAGGCTTATTCTTGTCCAATTAGGGTTTTTAACCAATCTTGTGCATCCAATAACTTTGTTTGTGTCATTGAATTAATATTTAGGTCATTTTCGTCCTCCCTAGGCATATTCTTGTCCAACTAGGGGTTTAAACCAATCTTATGCATCCAATAGGTGTGTTTGTGTCATTGGATGATCAATTAGGTCATTTTCGTCCTCCCTAGGCTTATTCATGTCGAATTAGGGTTTTTAACCAATCTTGTGCATCCAATAAGTTTGTTTGTGTCATTGAATTAATATTTAGGTCTTTTTCGTCCTCCCTAGGCATATTCTTGTCCAATTAGGGTTTTTAACCAATCTTGTGCATCCAATAGGTGTGTTTGTGTCATTGGATGATCAATTAGGTCATTTTCGTCCTCCCTAGGCTTATTCTTGTCCAATTAGGGTTTTTAACCAATCTTGTGCATCCAATAACTTTGTTTGTGTCATTGAATTAATATTTAGGTCATTTTCGTCCTCCCTAGGTATTCTTGTCCAATTAGGGTTTTTAACCAATCTTGTGCATCCAATAGGTGTGTTTGTGTCATTGGATGATCAATTAGGTCATTTTCGTCCTTTCTAGGCTTATTCTTGTCCCATTAGGGTTTTTAACCAATCTTGTGCATCCAATAAGTTCATTTGTGTCATTGGATTAACATTTAGGTCATTTTCGTCCTCCCTATGCATATTCTTGTCCAATTAGGGTTTTTAACCAATCTTGTGCATCCAATAGGTGTGTTTGTGTCATTGGATGATCAATTAGGTCATTTTCGTCCTCCATAGGCATATTCTTGTCCAATTAGGGTTTTTAACCAATCTTGTGCATCCAATAGGTGTGTTTGTGTCATTGGATGATCAATTAGGTCATTTTCGTCCTCCCTAGGCATATTCTTCTCCAATTAGGGTTTTTAACCAATCTTGTGCATCCAATAGGTGTGTTTGTGTCGTTGGATGATCAATTAGGTCATTTTCGTCCTCCCTAGGCTTATTCTTGTCCAATTAGGGTTTTTAACCAATCTTGTGCATCCAATAAGTTGAGTTGTGTCATTGGATTAACATTTAGGTCATTTTCGTTCTCCCTAGGCTTATTCTTGTCCAATTAGGCTTTTTAACCAATCTTGTGCATCCAATATGTTCATTTGTGTCATTGGATGAACAATTAGGTCATTTTTGTCCTCCCTAGACTTATTCTTGTCCGATTAGGGTTTTTAACCAATCTTGTGCATCCAATAACTTTGTTTGTGTCATTGAATTAATATTTAGGTCATTTTCGTCCTCCCTAGGCATGTTCTTGTCCAATTAGGGTTTTTAACCAATCTTGTGCATCCAATAGGTGTGTTTGTGTCATTGGATGATCAATTAGGTCATTTTCGTCCTCCCTAGGCATATTCTTGTCCAATTAGGGTTTTTAACCAATCTTGTGCATCCAATAGGTGTGTTTGTGTCATTGGATGATCAATTAGGTCATTTTCGTCCTCCCTAGGCATATTCTTATCCAATTAGGGTTTTTAACCAATCTTGTGCATCCAATAGGTGTGTTTGTGTCATTGGATGATCAATTAGGTCATTTTCGTCCTTTATATGCTTATTCTAGTCCAATTAGGGTTTTTAACCAATCTTGTGCATCCAATAAGTTCATTTGTGTCATTGGATGATCAATTAGGTCATTTTCGTCCTCCCTAGGCATATTCTTGTCCAACTAGGGTTTTTAACCAATCTTGTGCATCCAATAGGTGTGTTTGTGTCTTTGGATGATCAATTAGGTCATTTTCATCCTCCCTAGGCTTATTCTTGTCCAATTAGGGTTTTTAACCAATCTTGTGCATCCAATAGGTGTGTTTGTGTCATTGGATGATCTATTAGGTCATTTTCGTCCTCGCTAGGCTTATTCTTGTCCAATTAGGGTTTTTAACCAATCTTGTTCATCCAATAAGTTTGTTTGTGTCATTGAATTAATATTTAGGTCCTTTTCGTCCTCCCTAGGCATATTCTTGTCCAATTAGGGTTTTTAACCAATCTTGTGCATCCAATAGGTGTGTTTGTGTCATTGGATGATCAATTAGGTCATTTTCGTCCTCCCTAGGCTTATTCTTGTCCAATTAGGGTTTTTAACCAATCTTGTGCATCCAATAGGTGTGTTTGTGTCATTGGATGATCAATTAGGTCATTTTTGTCCTCCCTAGGCATATTCTTGTCCAACTTGGGTTTTTAACCAATCTTGTGCCTCCAATAGGTGTGTTTGTGTCATTGGATGATCAATTAGGTCATTTTCGTCCTCCCTAGGCTTATTCTTGTCCAATTAGGGTTTTTAACCAATCTTGTGCATCCAATAGGTGTGTTTGTGTCATTGGATGATCAATTAGGTCATTTTCGTCCTCCCTAGGCTTATTCTTGTCCAATTAGGGTTTTTAACCAATCTTGTGCATCCAATAAGTTTGTTTGTGTCATTGAATTAATATTTAGGTCTTTTTCGTCCTCCTTAGGCATATTCTTGTCCAATTAGGGTTTTTAACCAATCTTGTGCATCCAATAGGTGTGTTTGTGTCATTGGATGATCAATTAGGTCATTTTCGTCCTCCCTAGGCTTATTCTTGTCCAATTAGGGTTTTTAACCAATCTTGTGCATCCAATAACTTTGTTTGTGTCATTGAATTAATATTTAGGTCATTTTCGTCCTCCTTAGGCATATTCTTGTCCAATTAGGGTTTTTAACCAATCTTCTGCATCCAATAGGTGTGTTTGTGTCATTGGATGATCAATTAGGTCATTTTCGTCCTCCCTAGGCTTATTCTTGTCCAATTAGGGTTTTTAACCAATCTTGTGCATCCAATAGGTGTGTTTGTGTCATTGGATGATCAATTAGGTCATTTTCGTCCTCCCTAGGCTTATTCTTGTCCAATTAGGGTTTTTAACCAATCTTGTGCATCCAATAACTTTGTTTGTGTCATTGAATTAATATTTAGGTCATTTTCGTCCCCCCTAGGCTTATTCTTGTCCAATTAGGGTTTTTAACCAATCTTGTGCATCCAATAAGTTCATTTGTGTCATTGGATTAACATTTAGGTCATTTTCGTCCTCCCTAGGCATATTCTTGTCCAATTAGGGTTTTTAACCAATCTTGTGTATCCAATAGGTGTGCTTGTGTCATTGGATGATCAATTAGGTCATTTTGGTCCTCTCTAGGCTTATTCTTGTCCAATTAGGGTTTTTAACCAATCTTGTGCATCCAATAGGTGTGTTTGTGTCATTGGATGATCAATTAGGTCATTTTCGTCCTCCCTAGGCTTATTCTTGTCCAATTAGGGTTTTTAACCAATCTTGTGCATCCAATAACTTTGTTTGTGTCGTTGAATTAATATTTAGGTCATTTTCGTCCTCATTAGGCATATTCTTGTCCAATTAGGGTTTTTAACCAATCTTGTGCATCCAATAGGTGTGTTTGTGTCATTGGATGATCAATTAGGTCATTTTCGTCCTCCCTAGGCTTATTCTTGTCCAATTAGGGTTTTTAACCAATCTTGTGCATCCAATAACTTTGTTTGTGTCATTGAATTAATATTTAGGTCATTTTCGTCCTCCCTAGGCATATTCTTGTCCAATTAGGGTTTTTAACCAATCTTGTGCATCCAATAGGTGTGTTTGTGTCATTGGATGATCAATTAGGTCATTTTCGTTCCCCCTAGGCTTATTCTTGTCCAATTAGGGTTTTTCACCAATCTTGTGCATCCAATAACTTTGTTTGTGTCATTGAATTAATATTTAGGTCATTTTCGTCCTCCCTAGGCATATTCTTGTCCAATTAGGGTTTTTAACCAATCTTGTGCATCCAATAGGTGTGTTTGTGTCATTGGATGATCAATTAGGTCATTTTCGTCCTCCCTAGGCTTATTCTTGTCCAATTAGGGTTTTTAACCAATCTTGTGCATCCAATAACTTTGTTTGTGTCATTGAATTAATATTTAGGTCATTTTCGTCCTCCCTAGGCATATTCTTGTCCAATTAGGGTTTTTAACCAATCTTGTGCATCCAATAGGTGTGTTTGTGTCATTGGATGATCAATTAGGTCATTTTCGTCCTCCCTAGGCTTATTCTTGTCCAATTAGGGTTTTTAACCAATCTTGTTCATCCAATAGGTGTGTTTGTGTCAATGGATGATCAATTAGGTCGTTTTCGTCGTCCCTAGGCTTATTCATGTCCAATTAGGGTTTTTAACCAATCTTGTGCATCCAATAGGTGTGTTTGTGTCATTGGATGATCAATTAGGTCATTTTCGTCCTACCTAGACTTATTCTTGTCAAATTAGGGTTTTTAATCAATCTTGTGCATCCAATAACTTTGTTTGTGTCATTGAATTAATATTTAGGTCATTTTCGTCCTCCCTAGGCATATTCTTGTCCAATTAGGGTTTTTAACCAATCTTGTGCATCCAATAGGTGTGTTTGTGTCATTGGATGATCAATTAGGTCATTTTCGTCCTCCCTAGGCTTATTCTTGTCCAATTAGGGTTTTTAACCAATCTTGTGCATCCAATAACTTTGTTTGTGTCATTGAATTAATATTTAGGTCATTTTCCTCCTCCCTGGGCATATTCTTGTCCAATTAGGGTTTTTAACCAATCTTGTGCATCCAATAGGTGTGTTTGTGTCATTGGATGATCAATTAGGTCATTTTCGTCCTCCCTAGGCTTATTCTTGTCCAATTAGGGTTTTTAACCAATCTTGTGCATCCAATAAGTTCATTAGTGTCATTGGATGATCAATTAGGTCATTTTCGTCCTCCCTAGGCTTATTCTAGTCCAATTAGGGTTTTTAACTAATCTTGTGCATCCAATAGGTGTGTTTGTGTCATTGGATGATCAATTAGGTAATTTTCGTTCACCTAGGCTTATTCTTCTCCAATTAGGGTTTTTAACCAATCTTGTGCATCCAATAGGTGTGTTTGTGTCATTAGATGATCAATTAGGTCATTTTCGTCCTCCCTAGGCTTATTGTTGTCCAAAATAGGTTTTTTAACAAATCTTGTGCATCCAATAGGTGTGTTTGTGTCATTGGATAATCAATTAGGTCATTTTCGTCCTCCCTAGGCTTATTCTTGTCCAATTAGGGTTTTTAACCAAACTTGTGCATCCAATAACTTTGTTTGTGTCATTGAATTAATATTTAGGTCATTTTCGTCCTCCCTAGACATATTCTTGTCCAATTAGGGTTTTTAACCAATCTTGTGCATCCAATAGGTGTGTTTGTGTCATTGGATGATCAATTAGGTCATTTTCGTCCTCCCTAGGCTTATTCTTGTCCAATTAGGGTTTTTAACCAATCTTGTGCATCCTATAAGTTCATTTATGTCATTGGATGATCAATTAGGTCATTTTCGTCCTCCCTAGGCTTATGCTTCTCCAATTAGGGTTTTTAACCAATCTTGTGCATCCAATAAGTTCATTTGTGTCATTGGATTAACATTTAGGTCATATCCGTCCTCCCTAGGCTTATTCTTGTCCAATTAGGGTTTTTAACCAATCTTATGCATCCAATAGGTTCATTTGTGTCATTGGATTAACATTTAGGTCATTTTCGTCCTCCCTAGGTATATTCATGTCCAATTATGGTTTTTAACCTATCTTGTGCATCCAATAGGTGTGTTTGTGTCATTGGATCAACATTTAGGTCATATTCGTCCTCCCTAGGCATATTCTTGTCCAATTAGGGTTTTTAACCAATCTTGTGCATCCAATAAGTGTGTTTGAGGCAATGGATGATCAATTAGGTAATTTTCGTCCTCCCTAGGCCTATTCTTGTCCAATTAGGGTTTTTAACCAATCTTGTGCATCCAATAGGTGTGTTTGTGTCATTGGATGATCAATTAGGTCATTTTCGTCCTCCCTAGGCTTATTCTTGCCCAATTAGGGTTTTTAACCAATCTTGTGCATCCAATAGGTGTGTTTGTGTCATTGGATGATCAATTAGGTCGTTTTCGTCCTTCTTAGGCATATTCTTGTCCAATTAGGGTTTTTAACCAATCTTGTGCATCCAATAGGTGTGTTTGTGTCATTGGATGATCAATTAGGTCATTTTCGTCCTCCCTAGGCTTATTCTTGTCCAATTAGGGTTTTTAACCAATGTTGTGCATCCAATAGGTGTGTTTGTGTCATTGGATTATGAATTAGGTCATTTTCGTCCTCCCTAGGCATATTCTTGTCCAATTAGGGTTTTTAACCAATCTTGTGCATCCAATAGGTGTGTTTGTGTCATTGGATGATCAATTAGGTCATTTTCGTCCTCCCTAGGCTTATTCTTGTCCAATTAGGGTTTTTAACCAATCTTGTGCTTCCAATAGGTGTATTTGTGTCATTGGATGATCAATTAGGTCATTCTCGTCCTCCCTAGGCTTATTAATGTCCAATTAGGGTTTTTAACCAATTTTGTGCATCCAATGAGTTTGTTTGTGTCACTGAATTAATATTTAGATCATTTTCGTCCTCCCTAGGCATATTCTTGTCCAATTAGGGTTCTTAACCAATCTTGTGCATCCAATAGGTGTGTTTGTTTCACTGGATGATCAATTAGGTCATTTTCGTCCTCCCTAGGCATATTCTTGTCCAATTAGGGTTTTTAACCAATCTTGTGCATCCAATAGGTGTGTTTGTGTCATTGGATGATCAATTAGGTCATTTTCGTCCTCCCTAGGCTTATTCTTGTCCAATTAGGGTTTTTAACCAATCTTGTGCTTCCAATAGGTGTATTTGTGTCATTGGATGATCAATTAGGTCATTCTCGTCCTCCCTAGGCTTATTAATGTCCAATTAGGGTTTTTAACCAATCTTGTGCATCCAATGAGTTTGTTTGTGTCACTGAATTAATATTTAGATCATTTTCGTCCTCCCTAGGCATATTCTTGTCCAATTAGGGTTTCTAACCAATCTTGTGCGTCCAATAGGTGTGTTTGTGTCATTGGATGATCAATTAGGTCATTTTCGTCCTCCCTAGGCATATTCTTGTCCAATTAGGGTTTTTAACCAATCTTGTGCATCCAATAGGTGTGTTTGTGTCATTGGATGATCAATTAGGTCATTTTCGTCCTCCCTAGGCTTATTCTTGTCCAATTAGGGTTTTTAACCAATCTTGTGCATCCAATAAGTTCATTAGTGTCATTGGATGATCAATTAGGTCATTTTCGTCCTCCCTAGGCATATTATTATCCAATTAGGGTTTTTAACCAATCTTGTGCATCCAATAAGTTTGTTTGTGTCATTGAATTAATATTTAGGTCATTTTCGTCCTCCCTAGGCATATTCTTGTCCAATTAGGGTTTTTAACCAATCTTGTGCATCCAATAGGTGTGTTTGTGTCATTGGATGATCAATTAGGTCATTTTCGTCCTCCCTAGGCATATTCTTGTCCAATTAGGGTTTTTAACCAATCTTGTGCATCCAATAGGTGTGTTTGTGTCATTGGATGATCAATTAGGTCATTTTCGTCCTCCCTAGGCTTATTCTTGTCCAATTAGGGTTTTTAACCAATCTTGTGCATCCTATAGGTGTGGTTGTGTCATTGGATGATCAATTAGGTCATTTTCGTCCTCCCTATGCTTATTCTTGTCCAACTAGGGTTTTTAACCAATCTTGTGCATCCAATAAGTTTGTTTGTGTCATTGAATTAATATTTAGGTGACTTTCGTCCTCCCTAGGCATATTCTTGTCCAATTAGGGTTTTTAACCAATCTTGTGCATCCAATAGGTGTGTTTGTGTCATTGGATGATCAATTAGGTCATTTTCGTCCTCCCTAGGCATATTCTTGTCCAATTAGGGTTTTTAACCAATCTTGTGCATCCAATAGGTGTGTTTGTGTCATTGGATGATCAATTAGGTCATTTTCGTCCTCCCTAGGCTTATTCTTGTCCAATTAGGGTTTTTAACCAATCTTGTGCATCTAATAGGTGTGTTTGTGTCATTGGATGATCAATTAGTTCATTTTCGTCCTCCCTAGGCTTATTCTTGTCAAATTAGGGTTTTTAACCAATCTTGTGCATCCAATAAGTTGAGTTGTGTCATTGGATTAACATTTAGGTCATTTTCGTCCTCCCTAGGCATATTCTTGTCCAATTAGGGTTTTTAACCAATCTTGTGCATCCAATACGTGTGTTTGTGTCATTGGATGATCAATTAGGTCATTTTCGTCCTCCCTAGGCATATTCTTGTCCAATTAGGGTTTTTAACTAATCTTGTGCATCCAATACGTTCATTTGTGTCATTGGATGATCAATTAGGTCATTTTCGTCCTCCCTAGGCATATTCTTGTCCAATTAGGGTTTTTAACCAATCTTGTGCATCCAATAGGTGTGTTTGTGTCATTGGATGATCAATTAGGTCATTTTCGTCCTCCCTAGGCATATTCTTGTCCAATTAGGGTTTTTAACCAATCTTGTGCATCCAATAGGTTGAGTTGTGTCATTGGATTAACATTTAGGTCATTTTCGTCCTCCCTAGGCATATTCTTGTCCAATTAGGGTTTTTAACCAATCTTGTGCATCCAATAGGTGTGTTTGTGTCATTGGATGATCAATTAGGTCATTTTCGTCCTCCCTAGGCTTATTCTTGTCCAATTAGGGTTTTTAACCAATCTTGTACATCCAATAAGTTTATTTGTGTCATTGGATTAACAGTTAGGTCATTTTCGTCCTCCCTAGGCATATTCTTGTCCAATTAGGGTTTTTAACCAATCTTGTGCTTCCAATAGGTGTGTTTGTGTCATTGAATGATCAATTAGGTCATTTTCGTCCTCCCCAGGCTTATTCTTGTCCAATTAGAGTTTTTAACCAATCTTGTGTATCCAATAACTTTGTTTGTGTCATTGAATTAATATTTAGGTCATTTTCGTCCTCCCTAGGCATATTCTTGTCCAATTAGGGTTTTTAACCAATCTTGTGCATCCAATAGGTGTGTTTGTGTCATTGGATGATCAATTAGGTCATTTTCGTCCTCCCTAGGCTTATTCTTGTCCAATTAGGGTTTTTAACCAATCTTGTGCATCCAATAAGTTCATTAGTGTCATTGGATGATCAATTAAGTCATTTTCGTCCTCCCTAGGCTTATTCTTGTCCAATTAGGGTTTTTAACCAATCTTGTGCATCCAATAAGTTCATTAGTGTCATTGGACGATCAATTAGGTCATTTTCGTCCTCCCTACGCTTATTCTTGTCCAATTAGGGTTTTTAACCAATCTTGTGCATCCAATAGGTGTGTTTGTGTCATTGGATGATCAATTAGGTCATTTTCGTTCCCCTAGGCTTATTCTTGTCCAATTAGGGTTTTTAACCAATCTTGTGCATCCAATAAGTTCATTAGTGTCATTGGATGATCAAATAATCATTTTTGTCCTCCCTAGGCATGTTCTTGTCCAACTAGGGTTTTTAACCAATCTTGTGCATCCAATAGGTGTGTTTGTGTCATTGGATGATCAATTAGGTCATTTTCGTCCTCCCTAGGCTTATTGTTGTCCAAAATAGGGTTTTTATCCAATCTTGTGCATCCAATAGGTGTGTTTGTGTCATTGGATGATCAATTAGGTCATTTTCGTCTTCCCTAGGATTATTCTTGTCCAATTAGGGTTTTTAACCAATCTTGTGCATCCAATAAGTTTGTCTGTGTCATTGAATTAATATTTAGGTCATTTTCGTCCTCCCTAGGCATATTCTTGTCCAATTAGGGTTTTTAACCAATCTTGTGCATCCAATAGGTGTGTTTGTGTCATTGGATGATCAATTAGGTCATTTTCGTCCTCCCTAGGCTTATTCTTGTCCAATTAGGGTTTTTAACCAATCTTGTGCATCCAATAACTTTGTTTGTGTCATTGAATTAATATTTAGGTCATTTTCGTCCTCCCTAGGCATATTCTTGTCCAATTAGGGTTTTTAACCAATCTTGTGCATCCAATAGGTGTGTTTGTGTCATTGGATGATCAATTAGGTCATTTTCGTTCCCCCTAGGCTTATTCTTGTCCAATTAGGGTTTTTCACCAATCTTGTGCATCCAATAACTTTGTTTGTGTCATTGAATTAATATTTAGGTCATTTTCGTCCTCCCTAGGCATATTCTTGTCCAATTAGGGTTTTTAACCAATCTTGTGCATCCAATAGGTGTGTTTGTGTCATTGGATGATCAATTAGGTCATTTTCGTCCTCCCTAGGCTTATTCTTGTCCAATTAGGGTTTTTAACCAATCTTGTGCATCCAATAACTTTGTTTGTGTCATTGAATTAATATTTAGGTCATTTTCGTCCTCCCTAGGCATATTCTTGTCCAATTAGGGTTTTTAACCAATCTTGTGCATCCAATAGGTGTGTTTGTGTCATTGGATGATCAATTAGGTCATTTTCGTCCTCCCTAGGCTTATTCTTGTCCAATTAGGGTTTTTAACCAATCTTGTTCATCCAATAGGTGTGTTTGTGTCAATGGATGATCAATTAGGTCGTTTTCGTCGTCCCTAGGCTTATTCATGTCCAATTAGGGTTTTTAACCAATCTTGTGCATCCAATAGGTGTGTTTGTGTCATTGGATGATCAATTAGGTCATTTTCGTCCTACCTAGACTTATTCTTGTCAAATTAGGGTTTTTAATCAATCTTGTGCATCCAATAACTTTGTTTGTGTCATTGAATTAATATTTAGGTCATTTTCGTCCTCCCTAGGCATATTCTTGTCCAATTAGGGTTTTTAACCAATCTTGTGCATCCAATAGGTGTGTTTGTGTCATTGGATGATCAATTAGGTCATTTTCGTCCTCCCTAGGCTTATTCTTGTCCAATTAGGGTTTTTAACCAATCTTGTGCATCCAATAACTTTGTTTGTGTCGTTGAATTAATATTTAGGTCATTTTCGTCCTCATTAGGCATATTCTTGTCCAATTAGGGTTTTTAACCAATCTTGTGCATCCAATAGGTGTGTTTGTGTCATTGGATGATCAATTAGGTCATTTTCGTCCTCCCTAGGCTTATTCTTGTCCAATTAGGGTTTTTAACCAATCTTGTGCATCCAATAACTTTGTTTGTGTCATTGAATTAATATTTAGGTCATTTTCGTCCTCCCTAGGCATATTCTTGTCCAATTAGGGTTTTTAACCAATCTTCTGCATCCAATAGGTGTGTTTGTGTCATTGGATGATCAATTAGGTCATTTTCGTCCTCGCTAGGCTTATTCTTGTCCAATTAGGGTTTTTAACCAATCTTGTGCATCCAATAAGTTTGTTAGTGTCATTGAATTAATATTTAGGTCATTTTCATCCTCCCTAGGCATATTCTTGTCCAATTAGGGTTTTTAACCAATCTTGTGCATCCAATAGGTGTGTTTGTGTCATTGGATGATCAATTAGGTCATTTTCGTCCTCCCTAGGCTTATTCTTGTCCAATTAGGGTTTTTAACCAATCTTGTGCATCCAATAACTTTGTTTGTGTCATTGAATTAATTTTTAGGTCATTTTCCTCCTCCCTAGGCATATTCTTGTCCAATTAGGGTTTTTAACCAATCTTGTGCATCCAATAGGTGTGTTTGTGTCATTGGATGATCAATTAGGTCATTTTCGTCCTCCCTAGGCTTATTCTTGTCCAATTAGGGTTTTTAACCAATCTTGTGCATCCAATAAGTTCATTTCTGTCATTGGATTAACATTTAGGTCATTTTCGTCCTTCCTAGTCATATTCTTGTCCAATTAGGGTTTTTAACCAATCTTGTGCTTCCAATAGGTGTGTTTGTGACATTGGATGATCAATTAGGTCATTTTCGTCCTCCCTAAGCTTATTCTAGTCCAATTAGGGTTTTTAACCAATGTTGTGCATCCAATAGGTGTGTTTGTGTCATTGGATTAACATTTAGGTCATTTTCGTCCTCCCTAGGCTTGTTCTTGTCCAATTAGGGTTTTTAACCAATCTTGTGCATCCAATAGGTGTGTTTGTGTCATTGGATGATCAATTAGGTCATTTTCGTCCTCCCTAGGCTTATTCTTGTCCAATTAGGGTTTTTAACCAATCTTGTGCATCCAATGAGTTCATTTGTATCATTGAATGATCAATTAGGTCATTTTCGTCCTCCCTAGGAATATTCTTGTCCAATTAGGGTTTTTAACCAATCTTGTGCATCCAATAGGTGTGTTTGTGTCATTGGATGATCAATTAGGTCATTTTCGTCCTCCCTAGGCTTATTCTTGTCCAATTAGGGTTTTTAACCAATCTTGTGCATCCAATAGGTGTGTTTGTGCATTGGATGATTAATTAGGTTATTTTCGTCCTCCCTAGGCATATTCTTGTCCAATTAGGGTTTTTAACTAATCTTGTGCATCCAATAAGTTCATTTGTGTCATTGGATGATCAATTAGGTCATTTTCGTCCTCCCTAGGCATATTCTTGTCCAATTAGGGTTTTTAACCAATCTTGTGCATCCAATAGGTGTGTTTGTGTCATTGGATGATCAATTAGGTCATTTTCGTCCTCCCTAGGCTTATTCTTGTCCAATTAGGGTTTTTAACCAATCTTGTACATCTAATAAGTTCATTTGTGTCATTGGATTAACATTTAGGTCATTTTCGTCCTCCTTAGGCATATTCTTGTCCAATTAGGGTTTTTAACCCATCTTGTGCATCCAATAGGTGTATTTGTGTCATTGGATGATCAATTAGGTCATTTTCGTCCTCCCTAGGCATTTTTTGGTCCAATTAGGGTTTTTAACCAATCTTGTGCATCCAATAGGTGTGTTTGTGTCATTGGATGATCAATTAGGTCATTTTCGTCCTCCCTAGGCATATTCTTGTCCAATTAGGGTTTTTAACCAATCTTGTGCATCCAATAGGTGTGTTTGTGTCATTGGATGATCAATTAGGTCATTTTCGTCCTCCCTAGGCTTATTCTTGTCCAATTAGGGTTTTTAACCAATCTTGTGCATCCAATAAGTTCATTAGTGTCATTGGATGATCAATTAGGTCATTTTCGTCCTCCCTAGGCATATTATTATCCAATTAGGGTTTTTAACCAATCTTGTGCATCCAATAAGTTTGTTTGTGTCATTGAATTAATATTTAGGTCATTTTCGTCCTCCCTAGGCATATTCTTGTCCAATTAGGGTTTTTAACCAATCTTGTGCATCCAATAGGTGTGTTTGTGTCATTGGATGATCAATTAGGTCATTTTCGTCCTCCCTAGGCATATTCTTGTCCAATTAGGGTTTTTAACCAATCTTGTGCATCCAATAGGTGTGTTTGTGTCATTGGATGATCAATTGGGTTATTTTCGTCCTCCCTAGGCTTATTCTTGTCCAATTAGGGTTTTTAACTAATCTTGTGCATCCAATAAGTTCATTTGTGTCATTGGATGATCAATTAGGTCATTTTCGTCCTCCCTAGGCATATTCTTGTCCAATTAGGGTTTTTAACCAATCTTGTGCATCCAATATGTTCATTTGTGTCATTGGATGATCAACTAGGTCATTTTCGTCCTCCCTAGGCATATTCTTGTCCAATTAGGGTTTTTAACCAATCTTGTGCATCCAATAGGTGTGTTTGTGTCATTGGATGATCAATTAGGTCATTTTCGTCCTCCCTAGGCTTATTCTTGTCCAATTAGGGTTTATAACCAATCGTGTGCATCCAATAACTTTGTTTGTGTCATTGAATTAATATTAAGGTCATTTTCGTTCTCCCTAGGCATATTCTTGTCCAATTAGAGTTTTTAACCAATCTTGTGCATCCAATAGGTGTGTTTGTGTCATTGGATGATCAATTAGGTCATTTTCGTCCTCCCTAGGCTTATTCTTGTCCAATTAGGGTTTTTAACCAATCTTGTGCATCCAATAAGTTCATTAGTGTCATTGGATGATCAATTAGGTCATTTTCGTCCTCCCTAGGCTTATTCTAGTCCAATTAGGGTTTTTAACTAATCTTGTGCATCCAATAGGTGTGTTTGTGTCATTGGATGATCAATTAGGTCATTTTCGTTCACCTAGGCTTATTCTTCTCCAATTAGGGTTTTTAACCAATCTTGTGCATCCAATAGGTGTGTTTGTGTCATTGGATGATCAATTAGGTCATTTTCGTCCTCCCTAGGCTTATTGTTGTCCAAAATAGGTTTTTTAACCAATCTTGTGCATCCAATAGGTGTGTTTGTGTCATTGGATAATCAATTAGGTCATTTTCGTCCTTTCTAGGCTTATTCTTGTCCAATTAGGGTTTTTAACCAATCTTGTGCATCCAATAACTTTGTTTGTGTCATTGAATTAATATTTAGGTCATTTTCGTCCTCCCTAGGCATATTCTTGTCCAATTAAGGTTTTTAACCAATCTTGTGCATCCAATAGGTGTGTTTGTGTCATTGGATGATCAATTAGGTCATTTTCGTCCTCCCTAGGCTTATTCTTGTCCAATTAGGGTTTTTAACCAATCTTGTGCATCCTATAAGTTCATTTATGTCATTGGATGATCAATTAGGTCATTTTCGTCCTCCCTAGGCTTATTCTTCTCCAATTAGGGTTTTTAACCAATCTTGTGCATCCAATAAGTTCATTTGTGTCATTGGATTAACATTTAGGTCATATCCGTCCTCCCTAGGCATATTCTTGTCAAATTAGGGTCTTTAACCAATCTTGTGCATCCAATAGGTGTGTTTGTGTCATTGGATGATCAATTAGGTCATTTTCGTTCTCCCTAGGCATATTCTTGTCCAATTAGGGTTTTTAACCAATCTTGTGCATCCAATAGGTGTGTTTGTGTCATTGGATGATCAATTAGGTCATTTTCGTCCTCCCTAGGCTTATTCTTGTCCAATTAGGGTTTTTAACCAATCTTGTGCAACCAATAAGTTCATTAGTGTCATTGGATGATCAATTAAGTCATTTTCGTCCTCCCTAGGCTTATTCATGTCCAATTAGGGTTTTTAACCAATCTTGTGCATCCAATATGTTCATTAGTGTCATTGGACGATCAATTAGGTCATTTTCGTCCTCCCTAGGCTTATACTTGTCCAATTAGGGTTTTTAACCAATCTTGGGCATCCAATAGGTGTGTTTGTGTCATTGGATGATCAATTAGGTCATTTTCGTTCCCCTAGGCTTATTCTTGTCCAATTAGGGTTTTTAACCAATATTGTGCATCCAATAAGTTCATTAGTGTCATTGGATGATCAATTAGGTCATTTGCGTCTTCCCTAGGCATGTTCTTGTCCAACTAGGGTTTTTAACCAATCTTGTGCATCCAATAGGTGTGTTTGTGTCATTGGATGATCAATTAGGTCATTTTCGTTCACCTAGGCTTATTCTTGTCCAATTAGGGTTTTTAACCAATCTTGTGCGTCCAATAGGTGTGTTTGTTCATTGGATGATCACTTAGGTCATTTTCGTCCTCCCTAGGCTTATTGTTGTCCAAAATAGGTTTTTTAACCAATCTTGTGCATCCAATAGGTGTGTTTGTGTCATTGGATAATCAATTAGGCCATTTTCGTCCTCCCTAGGCTTATTCTTGTCCAATTAGGGTTTTTAACCAATCTTGTGCATCCAATAAGTTCATTAGTGTCATTGGATGATCAATTAGGTCATTTTCGTCCTCCCTAGGCTTATTCTAGTCCAATTAGGGTTTTTAACTAATCTTGTGCATCCAATAGGTGTGTTTGTGTCATTGGATGATCAATTAGGTCATTTTCGTTCACCTAGGCTTATTCTTGTCCAATTAGGGTTTTTAACCAATCTTGTGCATCCAATAGGTGTGTTTGTGTCATTGGATGATCAATTAGGTCATTTTCGTCCTCCCTAGGCTTATTATTGTCCAAAATAGGTTTTTTAACCAATCTTGTGCATCCAATAGGTGTGTTTGTGTCATTGGATAATCAATTAGGTCATTTTCGTCCTCCCTAGGCTTTTTCTTGTCCAATTAGGGTTTTTAACCAATCTTGTGCATCCAATAAGTTTGTTTGTGTCACTGAATTAATATTTAGGTCATTTTCGTCCTCCCTAGGCATATTCTTGTCCAATTAGGGTTTTTAACCAATCTTGTGCATCCAATAGGTGTGTTTGTGTCATTGGATGATCAATTAGGTCATTTTCGTCCTCCCTAGGCTTATTCTTGTCCAATTAGGGTTTTTTACCAATCTTGTGCATCCAATAAGTTCATTTATGTCATTGGATGATCAATTAGGTCATTTTCGTCCTCCCTATGCTTATTCTTGTCCAATTAGGGTTTCTAACCAATCTTGTGCATCCAATAAGTTCATTTGTGTCATTGGATTAACATTTAGGTCATATCCGTCCTCCCTAGGCATATTCTTGTCCAATTAGGGTTTTTAACCAATCTTGTGCATCCAATAGGTGTGTTTGTGTCATTGGATGATCAATTAGGTCATTTTCGTCCTCCCTAGGCTTATTCTTGTCCAATTAGGGTTTTTAACCTATCTTGTGCATCCAATAAGTTTGTTTGTGTCATTGAATTAATATTTAGGTCATTTTCGTCCTCCCTAGGCATATTCTTGTCCAATTAAGGTTTTTAACTAATCTTGTGCCTCCAATAGGTGTGTTTGTGTCATTGGATGATCAATTAGGTCATTTTCGTCCTCCCTAGGCTTATTCTTGTCCAATTAGGGTTTTTAACCAATCTTGTGCATCCAATAAGTTCATTAGTGTCATTGGATGATCAATTAGGTCATTTTCGTCCTCCCTAGGCATATTCTTGTCCAGTTATGGTTTTTAACCAATCTTGTGCATCCAATAGGTGTGTTTGTGTCATTGGATGATCAATTAGGTCATTTTCGTCCTCCCTAGGCTTATTCTTGTCCAATTAGGGTTTTTAACCAATCTTGTGCATCCAATAAGTTCATTAGTGTCATTGGATGATCAATTAGGTCATTTTCGTCCTCCCTAGGCATGTTCTTGTCCAACTATGGTTTTTACCAATCTTGTGCATCCAATAGGTGTGTTCGTGTCATTGGATGATTAATTAGGTCATTTTCGTCCTCCCTAGGCTTATTCTTGTCCAATTAGGGTTTTTAACCAATCTTGTGCATCCAATAGGTGTGTTTGTGTCATTGGATGATCAATTAGGTCATTTTCGTCCTCCCTAGGCTTATTCTTGTCCAATTAGGGTTTTTAACCAATCTTGTGCATCCAATAGGTGTTTTTGTTTCATTGGATGATCAATTCGGTCATTTTCGTCCTCCCTAGGCTTATTCTTGTCCAATTAGGGTTTTTAACCAATCTTGTGCATCCAATAAGTTCATTTGTGTCATTGGATTAACATTTAGGTCATATCAGTCCTCCCTAGGCATATTCTTGTCCAATTAGGGTTTTTAACCAATCTTGTGCATCCAATATGTTCATTTGTGTTATTGGATTAACATTTAGGTCATATTCGTCCTCCCTAGGCATATTCTTGTCCAATTAGGGTTTTTAACCAATCTTGTGCATCCAATAGGTGTGTTTGTGTCATTGGATGATCAATTAGGTCATTTTCGTCCTCCCTAGGCATATTCTTGTCCAATTAGGGTTTTTAACCAATCTTGTGCATCCAATAGGTGTGTTTGTGTCATTGGATGATCAATTAGGTCATTTTCAGCCTCCCTAGGCTTATTCTTGTCCAATTAGGATTTTTAACCAATCTTGTGCATCCAATAGGTGTGTTTGTGTCATTGGATGATCAATTAGGTCATTTTCGTCCTCCCTAGGCTTATTCTTGTCCAATTAGGGTTTTTAACTAATCTTGTGCATCCAATAGTTGTGTTTGTGTCATTGGATGATCAATTAGGTCATTTTCGTCCTACCTAGGCTTATTCTTGTCCAATTAGGGTTTTTAACCAATCTTGTGCATCCAATAGGTGTGTTTGTGTCATTGGATGATCAATTAGGTCATTTTCGTCCTCCCTAGGCTTATTCTTGTCCAATTAGGGTTTTTAACCAATCTTGTGCATCCAATAGGTGTGTTTGTGTCATTGGATGATCAATTAGGTCATTTTCGTCCTCCCTAGGCTTATTCTTGTCCAATTATGGTTTTTAACCAATCTTGTACATCCAATAGGTGTGTTTGTGTCATTGGATTATCAATTAGGTCATTTTCGTCCTCCCTAGGCATATTCTTGTCCAATTAGGGTTTTTAACCAATCTTGTGCATCCAATAGGTGTGTTTGTGTCATTGGATGATCAATTAGGTCATTTTCGTCCTCCCTAGGCTTATTCTTGTCCAATTAGGGTTTTTAACCAATCTTGTGCATCCAATAAGTTCATTAGTGTCATTGGATGATCAATTAGGTCATTTTCGTCCTCCCTAGGCATGTTCTTGTCCAACTAGGGTTTTTAACCAGTCTTGTGCATCCAATAGGTGTGTTTGTGTCATTGGATGATCAATTAGGTCATTTTCGTCCTCCCTAGGCTTATTCTTGTCCAATTAGGGTTTTTAACCAATCTTGTGCATCCAATAAGTTCATTAGTGTCATTGGATGATCAATTAGGTCATTTTCGTCCTCCCTAGGCATGTTTTTGTCCAACTAGGGTTTTTAACCAATCTTGTGCATCCAATAGGTGTGTTTGTGTCATTGGATGATCAATTAGGTCATTTTCGTCCTCCCTAGGCATATTCTTGTCCAATTAGGGTTTTTAACCAATCTTGTGCATCCAATAGGTGTGTTTGTGTCAATGGATGATCAATTAGGTCATTTTCGTCCTCCCTAGGCTTATTCTTGTCCAATTAGGGTTTTTAACCAATCTTGTGCATCCAATAAGTTCTTTAGTGTCATTGGATGATCAATTAAGACATTTTCGTCCTCCCTAGGCTTATTCTTGTCCAATTAGGGTTTTTAACCAATCTTGTGCATCCAATAAGTTCATTAGTGTCATTGGACGATCAATTAGGTCATTTTCGTCCTCCCTAGGATTATTCTTGTCCAATTAGGGTTTTTAACCAATCTTGTGCATCCAATAGGTGTGTTTGTGTCATTGGATGATCAATTAGGTCATTTTCGTTCCCCTAGGCTTATTCTTGTCCAATTAGGGTTTTTAACCAATCTTGTGCATCCAATAAGTTCATTAGTGTCATTGGATGATCAATTAGGTCATTTTCGTCCTCCCTAGGCATGTTCTTGTCCAACTAGGGTTTTTAACCAATCTTGTGCATCCAATAGGTGTGTTTGTGTCATTGGATGATCAATTAGGTCATTTTCGTCCTCCCTAGGCTTATTCTTGTCCAATTAGGGTTTTTAACCAATCTTGTGCATCCAATAAGATGAGTTGTGTCATTGGATTAATATTTAGGTCATTTTCATTCTCCATAGGCTTATTCTTGTCCAATTAGGTTTTTAACCAATCTTGTGCATTCAATAAGTTCATTTGTGTCATTGGATTCACATTTAGGTCATTTTCGTCCTCCCTAGGCATATTCTTGTCCAATTAGGGTTTTTAACCAATCTTGTGCATCCAATAGGTGTGTTTATCTCATTGGATGATCAATTAGGTCACTTTGATCCTCCCTAGGCTTATTCTTGTCCAATTAGGGTTTTTAACCAATCTTGTGCATCCAATATGTTCATTTGTGTCATTGGATTAACATTTAGGTCATTTTCGTCCTCCCTAGGCATATTCTTGTCCAATTAGGGTTTTTAACCAATCTTGTGCATCCAATAGGTGTGTTTGTGTCATTGGATGATCAATTAGGTCATTTTCGTCCTCCCTAGGCTTATTCTTGTCCAATTAGGGTTTTTAACTAATCTTGTGCATCCAATAGGTTCATTTGTGTCATTGGATGATCAATTAGGTCATTTTCGTCCTCCCTAGGCATGTTCTTGTCCAACTAGGGTTTTTAACCAATCTTGTGCATCCAATAGGTGTGTTTGTGTCATTGGATGATCAATTAGGTCATTTTCGTCCTCCCTATGCTTATTCTTGTCCAATTAGGGTTTTTAACCAATCTTGTGCATCCAATAGGTGTGTTTGTGTCATTGGACAATCAATTAGGTCATTTTCGTCCTCCCTAGACTTATTCTTGTCCAATTAGGGTTTTTAACCAATCTTGTGCATCCAATAGGTGTGTTTGTGTCATTGGATGATCAATTAGGTCATTTTCGTCCTCCCTAGGCTTATTCTTGTCCAATTATGGTTTTTAACCAATCTTGTGCATCCAATAGGTCTGTTTGTGTCATTGGATGATCAATTAGGTCATTTTCGTCCTCCCTAGGCTTATTCTTGTCCAATTAGGGTTTTTAACCAATCTTGTGCATCCAATAACTTTGTTTGTGTCATTGAATTAATATTTAGGTCATTTTCGTCCTCCCTAGGCATATTCTTGTCCAATTAGGGTTTTTAACCAATCTTGTGCATCCAATAGGTGTGTTTGTGTCATTGGATGATCAATTAGGTCATTTTCGTTCCCCCTAGGCTTATTCTTGTCCAATTAGGGTTTTTCACCAATCTTGTGCATCCAATAACTTTGTTTGTGTCATTGAATTAATATTTAGGTCATTTTCGTCCTCCCTAGGCATATTCTTGTCCAATTAGGGTTTTTAACCAATCTTGTGCATCCAATAGGTGTGTTTGTGTCATTGGATGATCAATTAGGTCATTTTCGTCCTCCCTAGGCTTATTCTTGTCCAATTAGGGTTTTTAACCAATCTTGTGCATCCAATAACTTTGTTTGTGTCATTGAATTAATATTTAGGTCATTTTCGTCCTCCCTAGGCATATTCTTGTCCAATTAGGGTTTTTAACCAATCTTGTGCATCCAATAGGTGTGTTTGTGTCATTAGATGACCAATTAGGTCATTTTCGTCCTACCTAGACTTATTCTTGTCAAATTAGGGTTTTGAATCAATCTTGTGTATCCAATAACTTTGTTTGTGTCATTGAATTAATATTTAGGTCATTTTCGTCCTCCCTAGGCATATTCTTGTCCAATTAGGGTTTTTAACCAATCTTGTGCATCCAATAGGTGTGTTTGTGTCATTGGATCATCAATTAGGTTATTTTCGTCCTTCCTAGGCTTACTCTTGTCCAATTAGGGTTTTTAACCAATGTTGTGCATCCAATAAGTTCATTTGTGTCATTGAATTAACATTTAGGTCATTTTCGTCCTCCCTAGGCATATTCTTTTCCAATTAGAGTTTTTAACCAATCTTGTGCATCCAATACGTGTGTTTGTGTCATTGGATGATCAATTAGGTCATTTTCGTCCTCCTTAGGCTTATTCTTGTCCAATTAGGGTTTTTAACCAATCTTGTGCATCCAATAACTTTGTTTGTGTCATTGAATTAATATTTAGGTCATTTTCGTCCTCCCTAGGCATATTCTTGTCCAATTAGGGTTTTTAACCAATCTTGTGCATCCAATAGGTGTGTTTGTGTCATTGGATGATCGATTAGGTCATTTTCATCCTCCCTAGGCATATTCTTGTCCAAATAGGTTTTTTAACCAATCTTGTGCATCCAATAGGTGTGTTTGTGGCAATGGATGATCAATTAGGTCATTTTCGTCCTCCCTAGGCTTATTCTTGTCCAATTAAGGTTTTTAACCAATCTTATGTATCCAATAGGTGTGTTTGTGTCATTGGATGATCAATTAGATCATTTTCGTCCTCCTTAGGCTTATTCTTGTCCAATTAGGGTTTTTAACCAATCTTGTGCATCCAATAACTTTGTTTGTGTCATTGAATTAATATTTAGGTCATTTTCGTCCTCCCTAGGCATATTCTTGTCCAATTAGGGTTTTTAACCAATCTTGTGCATCCAATAGGTGTGTTTGTGTCATTGGATGATCAATTAGGTCATTTTCGTCCTTCCTAGGCATATTCTTTTCCAATTAGGGTTTTTAACCAATCTTGTGCATCCAATAGGTGTGTTTGTGTCATTGGATGATCAATTAGGTCATTTCCGTCCTCCCTATGCTTATTCTTGTCCAATTAAGGTTTTTAACCAATCTTGTGCATCCAATAAGTTGAGTTGTGTCATTGGATTAACATATAGGTCATTTTCGTCCTCCCTAGGCTTATTCTTGTCCAATTAGGGTTTTTAACCAATCTTGTGCATCCAATAAGTTGAGTTGTGTCATTGGATTAACATTTAGGTCATTTTCGTCCTCGCTAGGTTTATTCTTGTCCAATTAGGGTTTTTAACCAATCTTATTCATCCAATAAGTTTATTTGTGTCATTGGATTAACCTTTAGGTCATTTTCGTCCTCCCTAGGCATATTCTTGTCCAATTAGGGTTTTTAACCAATCTTGTGCATCCAATAGGTGTGTTTGTGTCATTGGATGATCAATTAGGTCATTTTCGTCCTCCCTAGGCTTATTCTTGTCCAATTAGGGTTTTTAACCAATCTTGTGCATCCAATAGGTGTGTTTGTGTCATTGGATGATCAATTAGGTGATTTTTGTCCACCCTAGACATATTCTTGTCCAATTAGGGTTTTTAACCAATCTTGTGCATCCAATAGGTGTGTTTGTGTCATTGGATGATCAATTAGGTCATTTTCGTCCTCCCTAGGCATATTCTTGTCCAATTAGGGTTTTTAACCAATCTTGTGCATCCAATAGGTGTGTTTGTGTCATTGGATGATCAATTAGGTGATTTTCGTCCTCCCTAGGCATATTCTTGTCCAATTAGGGTTTTTAACCAATCTTGTACTTCCAATAGGTGTGTTTGTGTCATTGGATGATCAATTAGGCCATTTTCCTCCTCCCTAGGCTTATTCTTGTCCAATTAGGGTTTTTAACCAATCTTGTGCATCCAATAAGTTGAGTTGTGTCATTGGATTAACATTTAGGTCATTTTCGTCCTCCCTAGGCATATTCTTGTCCAATTAGGGTTTTTAACCTATCTTGTGCATCCAATAGGTGTGTTTGTGTCATTGGATGATCAATTAGGTCATTTTCGTCCTCCCTAGGCTTATTCTTGTCCAATTAGGGTTTTTAACCAATCTTGTGCATCCAATAAGTTCATTAGTGTCATTGGATGATCAATTAGGTCATTTACGTCCTCCCTAGGCATGTTCTTGTCCAACTAGGGTTTTTAACCAATCTTGTGCATCCAATAGGTGTGTTTGTGTCATTGGGTGATCAATTAGGTCATATTCGTCCTCCCTAGGCATATTCTTGTCCAATTAGGGTTTTTAACCAATCTTGTGCATCCAATAGGTGTGTTGGTGTCATTGGGTGATCAATTAGGTCATATTCGTCCTCCCTAGGCATATTCTTGTCCAATTAGGATTTTTAACCAATATTGTGCATCCAATAGGTGTGTTTGTGTCATTGGATGAACAATTAGGTCATTTTCGACCTCCCTAGGCTTTTTCTTGTCCAATTATGGTTTTTAACCAATCTTGTGCATCCAATAAGTTGAGTTGTGTCATTGGATTAACATTTAGGTCATTTTTGTTCTCCCTAGGCTTATTCTTGTCCAATTAGGGTTTTTAACCAATCTTGTGCATCCAATAAGTTCATTTGTGTCATTGGATTAACATTTAGGTCAGATCCGTCCTCCCTAGGCATATTCTTGTCCAATTAGGGTTTTTAACCAATCTTGTGCATCCAATAGGTGTGTTTGTGTCATTGGATGATCAATTAGGTCATTTTCGTCCTCCCTAGGCTTATTCTTGTCCAATTAGGGTTTTTAACCAATCTTGTGCATCCAATAAGTTCATTTGTGTCATTGGATTAACATTTAGGTCATATTCGTCCTCCCTAGGCATATTCTTGTCCAATTAGGGTTTTTAACCAATCTTGTGCATCCAATAGGAGTGTTTGTGTCATTGGATGATCATTTAGGTCATTTTCGTCCTCCCTAGGCATATTCTTGTCCAATTAGGGTTTTTAACCAATCTTGTGCATCCAATAAGTTCATTTGTGTCATTGGATTAACATTTAGGTCATATCCGTCCTCCCTAGGCATATTCTTGTCCAATTAGGGTTTTTAACCTATCTTGTGCATCCAAAAGTTGTGTTTGTGTCATTGGATGATCAATTAGGTCATTTTCGTTCTCCTTAGGCATATTCTTGTCCAATTAGGGTTTTTAACCAATATTGTACATCCAATAAGTTCATTAGTGTCATTGGATGATCAATTAGGTCATTTGCGTCCTCCCTAGGCATGTTCTTGTCCAACTAGGGTTTTTAACCAATCTTGTGCATCCAATAGGTGTGTTTGTGTCATTGGATGATCAATTAGGTCATTTTCGTCCTCCCTAGGCATATTCTTGTCCAATTAGGGTTTTTAACCAATCTTGTGTATCCAATAGGTGTGTTTGTGTCATTGGATAATCAATTAGGTCATTTTCGTCCTCCCTAGGCTTATTCTTGTCCAATTAGGGTTTTTAACCAATCTTGTGCATCCAATAAGTTCTTTAGTGTCATTGGATGATCAATTAAGACATTTTCGTCCTCCCTAGGCTTATTCTTGTCCAATTAGGGTTTTTAACCAATCTTGTGCATCCAATAAGTTCATTAGTGTCATTGGACGATCAATTAGGTCATTTTCGTCCTCCCTAGGCTTATTCTTGTCCAATTAGGGTTTTTTAACCAATCTTGTGCATCCAATAGGTGTGTTTGTGTCATTGGATGATCAATTAGGTCATTTTCGTTCCCCTAGGCTTATTCTTGTCCAATTAGGGTTTTTAACCAATCTTGTGCATCCAATAAGTTCATTAGTGTCATTGGATGATCAATTAGGTCATTTTCGTCCTCCCTAGGCATGTTCTTGTCCAACTAGGGTTTTTAACCAATCTTGTGCATCCAATAGGTGTGTTTGTGTCATTGGATGATCAATTAGGTCATTTTCGTCCTCCCTAGGCTTATTCTCGTCCTATTAGGGTTTTTAACCAATCTTGTGCATCCAATAAGTTTGTTTGTGTCATTAAATTAATATTTAGGTCATTTTCGTCCTCCCTAGTCATATTCTTGTCCAATTAGGGTTTTTAACCAATCTTGTGCATCCAATAGGTGTGTTTGTGTCATTGGATGATCAATTAGGTCATTTTCGTC
>JBBPBR010001715.1:109957-134252 GCA_037974775.1 Cicer pinnatifidum
TTTGTTTGTGTCATTAAATTAATATTTAGGTCATTTTCGTCCTCCCTAGTCATATTCTTGTCCAATTAGGGTTTTTAACCAATCTTGTGCATCCAATAGGTGTGTTTGTGTCATTGGATGATCAATTAGGTCATTTTCGTCATCCCTAGGCTTATTCTTGTCCAATTAGGGTTTTTAACCAATCTTGTGCATCCAATAAGTTCATTAGTGTCATTGGATGATCAATTAGGTCATTTTCGTCCTCCCTAGGCATGTTCTTGTCCAACTAGGGTTTTTAACCAATCTTGTGCATCCAATAGGTGTGTTTGTGTCATTGGATGATCAATTAGGTAATTTTCGTTCTCCCTAGGCTTATTCTTGTCCAATTAGGGTTTTTAACCAATCTTGTGCATCCAATAAGTTCATTTGTGTTATTGGATTAACATTTAGGTCATATTCGTCCTCCTTAGGCATATTCTTGTCCAATTAGGGTTTTTAACCAATCTTGTGTATCCAATTGGTGTGTTTGTGTCATTGGATGATCAATTAGGTCATTTTCGTCCTCCCTAGGCATATTCTTGTCCAATTAGGGTTTTTAACCAATCTTGTGCATCCAATAGGTGTGTTTGTGTCATTGGATGATCAATTAGGTCATTTTAGTCTTCCCTAGGCATATTCTTGTCCAATTAGGGTTTTTAACCAATCTTGTGCATCCAATAGGTGTGTTTGTGTCATTGGATGATCAATTAGGTCATTTTCGTCCTCCCTAGGCTTATGTCAATCTTGTGATCAATCTTGTGCATCCAATTAGGGTTTTTAACCAATCTTGTGCATCCAATAGGTGTGTTTGTGTCATTGGATGATCAATTAGGTCATTTTCGTCCTCCCTAGGCATATTCTTGTCCAATTAGGGTTTTTAACCAATCTTGTGCATCCAATAGGTGTGTTTGTGTCATTGGATGATCAATTAGGTCATTTTCGTCCTCCCTAGGCGTATTCTTGTCCAATTAGGGTTTTTAACCAATCTTGTACATCCAATAGGTGCGTTTGTGTAATTGGATGATCAATTAGGTCATTTTCATCCTCCCTAGGCTTATTCTTGTCCAATTAGGGTATTTAACCAATCTTCTGCATCCAATAGGTGTGTTTGTGTCATTGGATGATCAATTAGGTCATTTTCGTTCCCCTAGGCTTATTCTTGTCCAATTAGGGTTTTTAACCAATCTTGTGCATCCAATAAGTTCATTAGTGTCATTAGATGATCAAATAATCATTTTCGTCCTCCCTAGGCATGTTCTTGTCCAACTAGGGTTTTTAACCAATCTTGTGCATCCAATAGGTGTGTTTGTGTCATTGGATGATCAATTAGGTCATTTTCGTCCTCCCTAGGCTTATTCTTGTCCAATTAGGGTTTTTAACCAATCTTGTGCATCCAATAAGTTCATTTGTGTCATTGGATGATCAATTAGGTCATTTTCGTCCTCCCTAGGCTTATTCTTGTCCAATTAGGATTTTTAACCAATCTTGTGCATCCAATAAGTTCGTTTGTGTCATTGGATGATCAAGTAGGTTATTTTCGTCCTCCCTAGGCATATTCTTGTCCAACTAGGGTTTTTAACAAATCTTGTGCATCCAATAGGTGTGTTTGTGTCATTGGATGATCAATTAGGTCATTTTCGTCCTCCCTATGCTTATTCTTGTCCAATTAGGGTTTTTAACCAAACTAGTGCATCCAATAGGTGTGTTTGTGTCATTGGATGATCAATTAGGTCATTTTCGTCCTCCCTAGGCTTATTCTTGTCCAATTAGGGTTTTTAACCAATCTTGTGCATCCAATAAGTTCATTTGTGTCATTGGATTAACATTTAGGTCATATTCGTCCTCCATAGGCATATTCTTGTCCAATTAGGGTTTTTAACCAATCTTGTGCATCCAATAGGTGTGTTTGTGTCATTGGATGATCAATTAGGTCATTTTCGTCCTCCCTAGGCATATTATTGTCCAGTTAGGGTTTTTAACCAATCTTGTGCATCCAATAGGCGTGTTTGTGTCATTGGATGATCAATTAGGTCATTTTCGTCCTCCCTAGGCTTATTCTTGTCCAATTAGGGTTTTTAACTAATCTTGTGCATCCAATAAGTTCATTAGTGTCATTGGATAATCAATTAGGTCATTTTCGTCCTCCCTAGGCATGTTCTTGTCCAACTAGGGTTTTTAACCTATCTTCTGCATCCAATAGGTGTGTTTGTGTCATTGGATGATCAATTAGCTCATTTTCGTTCTCCCTAGGCTTATTCTTGTCCAATTAGGGTTTTTAACCAATCTTGTGCATCCAATAAGTTTGTTTGTGTCATTGAATTAATATTTAGGTCATTTTCGTCCTCCCTAGGCATATTCTTGTCCAATTAGGGTTTTTAACCAATCTTGTGCATCCAATAGGTGAGTTTGTGTCATTGGATGATCTATTAGGTCATTTTCGTCCTCCCTAGGCTTATTCTTGTCCAATTATGGTTTTTAACCAATCTTGTGCATCCAATAGGTGTGTTTGTGTCATTGGATGATCAATTAGATCATTTTCGTCCTCCCTAGGCATATTCTTGTCCAATTAGGGTTTTTAACCAATCTTGTGCATCCAATAGGTGTGTTTGTGTCATTGGAAGATCAATTAGGTCATTTTCGTCCTCCCTAGGCTTATTATTGTCCAATTAGGGTTTTTAACCAATCTTGTGCATCCAATAAATTCATTAGTGTCATTGGATGATCAATTAGGTCATTTTCGTCCTCCCTAGGCATGTTCTTGTCCAACTAGGGTTTTTAACCAATCTTGTGCATCCAATAGGTGTGTTTGTGTCATTGGATGATCAATTAGGTCATTTTCGTCCTCCCTAGGCATATTATTGTCCAATTAGGGTTTTTAACCAATCTTGTGCATCCAATAACTTTGTTTGTGTCATTGAATTAATATTTAGGTCATTTTCGTCCTCCCTAGGCATATTATTGTCCAATTAGGGTTTTTAACCAATCTTGTGCATCCAATAGGTGTGTTTGTGTCATTGGATGATCAATTAGGTCATTTTCGTCCTCCCTAGGCTTATTATTGTCCAATTAGGGTTTTAACCAATCTTGTGCATCCAATAAGTTCATTAGTGTCATTGGATGATCAATTAGGTCATTTTCGTCCTCCCTAGGCATGTTCTTGTCCAACTAGGGTTTTTAACCAATCTTGTGCATCCAATAGGTGTGTTTGTGTCATTGGATGATCAATTAGGTCATTTTCGTCCTCCCTAGGCTTATTCTTGTCCAATTAGGGTTTTTAACCAATCTTGTGCATCCAATAAGTTTGTTTGTGTCATTGAATTAATATTTAGGTCATTTTCGTCCTCCCAAGGCATATCCTTCTCGAATTAGGGTTTTTAACCAATCTTGTGCATCCAATAGGTGTGTTTGTGTCATTGGATGATCAATTAGGTCATTTTCGTCCTCCCTAGGCTTATTCTTGTCCAATTATGGTTTTTAACCAATCTTGTGCATCCAATAGGTGTGTTTGTGTCATTGGATGATCAATTAGGTCATTTTCGTCCTCCCTAGGCTTATTTTTGTCCAATTAGGGTTTTTAACCAATCTTGTGCATCCAATAAGTTCATTAGTGTCATTGGATGATCAATTAGGTCATTTTCGTCCTCCCTAGGCATGTTCTTGTCCAACTAGGGTTTTTAACCAATCTTGTGCATCCAATAGGTGCGTTTGTGTCATTGGATGATCAATTAGGTAATTTTCGTCCTCCCTAGGCTTATTCCAAACCAATTAGGGTTTTGAACCAATCTTGTGCATCCAATAAGTTCATTTGTGTCATTGGATGATCAATTAGGTCATTTTCGTCCTCCCTAGGCATATTCTTGTCCAACTAGGGTTTTTAACCAATCTTGTGCATCCAATAGGTGTGTTTGTGTCATTGGATGATCAATTAGGTCATTTTTGTCTTCCCTAGGCTTATTCTTGTCCAATTAGGGTTTTTAACCAATCTTGTGCATCCAATAAGTTCATTAGTGTCATTGGATGATCAATTAGGTCATTTTCGTCCTCCCTAGGCTTATTCTAGTCCAATTAGGGTTTTTAACCAATCTTGTGCATCCAATAAGTTCATTAGTGTCATTGGATGATCAATTAGGTCATTTTCGTCCTCCCTAGGCATGTTCTTGTCCAACTAGGGTTTTTAACCAATCTTGTGCATCCAATAGGTGTGTTTGTGTCATTGGATGATCAATTAGGTCATTTTCGTCCTTCCTAGGCTTATTCTTGTCCAATTAGGGTTTTTAACCAATCTTGTGCATCCAATACGTTCATTTGTGTCATTGGATTAACATTTAGGTCACTTTCGTCGTCCCTAGGCATATTCTTGTCCAATTAGGGTTTTTAACCAATCTTGTGCATCCAATAGGTGTGTTTGTGTCATTGGATGATCAATTAGGTCATTTTCGTCCTTTCAATGCTTATTCTTGTCTAATTAGGGTTTTTAACCAATCTTGTGCATCCAATAAGTTCATTTGTGTCATTGGATGATGAATTAGGTCATTTTCGTCCTCCCTAGGTATATTCTTGTCCAACTAGGGTTTTTAACCAATCTTGTGCTTCCAATAGGTGTGTTTGTGTCATTGGATGATCAATTAGGTCATTTTCGTCCTCCCTAGGCTTATTCTTGTCCAATTAGGGTTTTTAACCAATCTTGTGCATCCAATAGGTGTGTTTGTGTCATTGGATGATCAATTAGGTCATTTTCGTCCTCCCTAGGCTTATTCTTGTCCAATTAGGGTTTTTAACCAATCTTGTGCATCCAATAGGTGTGTTTGTGTCATTGGATGATCAATTAGATCATTTTCGTCCTCCCTAGGCTTATTCTTGTCCAACTAGGGTTTTTAACCAATCTTGTGCTTCCAATAGGTGTGTTTGTGTCATTGGATGATCAATTAGGTCATTTTCGTCCTCCCTAGGCTTATTCTTGTCCAATTAGGGTTTTTAACCAATCTTGTGCATCCAATAGGTGTGTTTGTGTCATTGGATGATCAATTAGGTCATTTTCGTTCCCCTAGGCTTATTCTTGTCCAATTAGGATTTTTAACCAATCTTGTGCATCCAATAAGTTCATTAGTGTCATTAGATGATCAAATAATCATTTTCGTCCTCCCTAGGCATGTTCTTGTCCAACTAGGGTTTTTAACCAATCTTGTGCATCCAATAGGTGTGTTTGTGTCATTGGATGATCAATTAGGTCATTTTCACCCTCCCTAGGCATATTCTTGTCCAATTAGGGTTTTTAACCAATCTTGTGCTTCCAATAGGTGTGTTTGTGTCATTGGATGCTCAATTAGGTCATTTTCGTCCTCCCTAGGCTTATTCTTGTCCAATTAGGGTTTTTAACCAATCTTGTGCATCCAATAAGTTCATTTGTGTCATTGGATGATCAATTAAGTCATTTTCGTCCTCCCTAGGCTTATTCTTGTCCAATTAGGGTTTTTAACCAATCTTGTGCATCCAATAAGTTCATTAGTGTCATTGGACGATCAATTAGGTCATTTTCGTCCTCCCTAGGCTTATTCTTGTCCAATTAGGGTTTTTAACCAATCTTGGGCATCCAATAGGTGTGTTTGTGTCATTGGATGATCAATTAGGTCATTTTCGTTCCTCTAGGCTTATTCTTGTCCAATTAGGGTTTTTAACCAATATTGTGCATCCAATAAGTTCATTAGTGTCATTGGATGATCAATTAGGTCATTTGCGTCCTCCCTAGGCATGTTCTTGTCCAACTAGGGTTTTTAATTAATCTTGTGCATCCAATAGGTGTGTTTGTGTCATTGGATGTTCAATTAGGTCATTTTCTACCTCCCTAGGCATATTCTTGTCCAATTAGGGTTTTTAACCAATCTTGTGCATCCAATAAGTTCATTAGTGTCATTGGATGACCAATTAGGTCATTTTCGTCCTCCCTAGGCTTATTCTTGTCCAATTAGGGTTTTTAACCAATCTTGTGCATCCAATAGGTGTGTTTGTGTCATTGGATGATCAATTAGGTCATTTTCGTTCACCTAGGCTTATTCTTGTCCAATTAGGGTTTTTAACCAATCTTGTGCATCCAATAGGTGTGTTTGTGTCATTGGATGATCAATTAGGTCATTTTCGTCCTCCCTAGGCTTATTGTTGTCCAAAATAGGTTTTTTAACCAATCTTGTGCATCCAATAGGTGTGTTTGTGTCATTGGATGATCAATTAGGTCATTTTCGTCCTCCCTAGGCTTATTCTTGTCCAATTAGGGTTTTTAACCAATCTTGTGCATCCAATAAGTTCATTAGTGTCATTGGATGATCAATTAGGTCATTTTCGTCCTCCCTAGGCTTATTCTAGTCCAATAAGGGTTTTTAACTAATCTTGTGCATCCAATAGGTGTGTTTGTGTCATTGGATGATCAATTAGGTCATTTTCGTTCACCTAGGCTTATTCTTGTCCAATTAGGGTTTTTAACCAATCTTGTGCATCCAATAGGTGTGTTTGTGTCATTGGATGATCAATTAGGTCATTTTCGTCCACCCTAGGCTTATTGTTGTCCAAAATAGGTTTTTTAACCAATCTTGTGCATCCAATAGGTGTGTTTGTGTCATTGGATAATCAATTAGGTCATTTTCGTCCTCCCTAGGCTTTTTCTTGTCCAATTAGGGTTTTTAACCAATCTTGTGCATCCAATAAGTTTGTTTGTGTCATTGAATTAATATTTAGGTCATTTTCGTCCTCCCTAGGCATATTCTTGTCCAATTAGGGTTTTTAACCAATCTTGTGCATCCAATAGGTGTGTTTGTGTCATTGGATGATCAATTAGGTCATTTTCGTCCTCCCTAGGCTTATTCTTGTCCAATTAGGGTTTTTAACCAATCTTGTGCATCCAATAAGTTTGTTTGTGTCATTGAATTAATATTTAGGTTATTTTCGTCCTTCCTATGCATATTCTTGTCCAATTAGGGTTTTTACCCAATCTTGTGCATCCAATAGGTCTGTTTGTGTCATTGGATGATCAATTAGGTTATTTTCGTCCTCCCTAGGCTTATTCTTGTCCAATTAGGGTTTTTAACCAATCTTGGGCATCCAATAAGTTCATTTGTGTCATTGCATTAACATTTAGGTCATTTTCGTCCTCCCTAGGCATATTCTTGTCCAATTAGGGTTTTTAACCAATCGTGTGTATCCAATAGGTGTGTTTGTTTCATTGGATTAACATTTAGGTCATTTTCGTCCTCCCTAGGCATATTCTTTTCCAATTAGGGTTTTTAACCAAAGTTGTGCATCCAATAAGTTCATTTGTGTCATTGGATGATCAATTAGGTCATTTACGTCCTCCCTAGGCATATTCTGGCATATTCTTGTCCAATTAGGGTTTTTAACCAATCTTGTGCATCCAATAGGTGTGTTTGTGTCATTGGATGATCAATTAGGTCATTTTCGTCCTCCCTAGGCTTATTCTTGTCCAATTAGGGTTTTTAACCAATCTTGTGCATCCAATAAGTTCATTAGTGTCATTGGATGATCAATTAAGTCATTTTCGTCCTCCCTAGGCTTATTCTTGTCCAATTAGGGTTTTTAACCAATCTTGTGCATCCAATAAGTTCATTTGTGTCATTGGATTAACATTTAGGTCATATCCGTCCTCCCTAGGCATATTCTTGTCCAATTAGGGTTTTTAACCAATCTTGTGCATCCAATAGGTGTGTTTGTGTCAATGGATGATCAATTAGGTCATTTTCGTTCTCCCTAGGCATATTCTTGTCCAATTAGGGTTTTTAACCAATCTTGTGCATCCAATAGGTGTGTTTGTGTCATTGGATGATCAATTAGGTCATTTTCGTCCTCCCTAGGCTTATTCTTGTCCAATTAGGGTTTTTAACCAATCTTGTGCATCCAATAAGTTCATTAGTGTCATTGGATGATCAATTAAGTCATTTTCATCCTCCCTAGGCTTATTCTTGTCCAATTAGGGTTTTTAACCAATCTTGTGCATCCAATAAGTTCATTAGTGTCATTGGACGATCAATTAGGTCATTTTCGTCCTCCCTAGGCTTATTCTTGTCCAATTAGGGTTTTTAACCAATCTTGGGCATCCAATAGGTGTGTTTGTGTCATTGGATGATCAATTAGGTCATTTTCGTTCCCCTAGGCTTATTCTTGTCCAATTAGGGTTTTTAACCAATATTGTGCATCCAATAAGTTCATTAGTGTCACTGGATGATCAATTAGGTCATTTGCGTCCTCCCTAGGCATGTTCTTGTCCAACTAGGGTTTTTAACCAATCTTGTGCATCCAATAGGTGTGTTTGTGTCATTGGATGTTCAATTAGGTCATTTTCTACCTCCCTTGGCATATTCTTGTCCAATTAGGGTTTTTAACCAATCTTGTGCATCCAATAAGTTCATTAGTGTCATTGGATGACCAATTAGGTCATTTTCGTCCTCCCTAGGCTTATTCTTGTCCAATTAGGGTTTTTAACCAATCTTGTGCATCCAATAGGTGTGTTTGTGTCATTGGATGATCAATTAGGTCATTTTCGTTCACCTAGGCTTATTCTTGTCCAATTAGGGTTTTTAACCAATCTTGTGCATCCAATAGGTGTGTTTGTGTCATTGGATGATCAATTAGGTCATTTTCGTCCTCCCTAGGCTTATTGTTGTCCAAAATAGGTTTTTTAACCAATCTTGTGCATCCAATAGGTGTGTTTGTGTCATTGGATAATCAATTAGGTCATTTTCGTCCTCCCTAGGCTTATTCTTGTCCAATTAGGGTTTTTAACCAATCTTGTGCATCCAATAACTTTGTTTGTGTCATTGAATTAATATTTAGGTCATTTTCCTCCTCCCTAGGCATTTTTTTTGTCCAATTAGGGTTTTTAACCAATCTTGTGCATCCAATAGGTGTGTTTGTGTCATTGGATGATCAATTAGGTCATTTTCGTCCTCCCTAGGCTTATTCTTGTCCAATTAGGGTTTTTAACCAATCTTGTGCATCCAATAGGTGTGTTTGTGTCATTGGATGATCAATTAGGTCATTTTCGTCCTCCCTAGGCTTATTCTTGTCCAATTAGGGTTTTTAACCAATCTTGTGCATCCAATAAGTTCATTTGTGTCATTGGATGATCAATTAGGTCATTTTCGTCCTCCCTAGGCTTATTCTTGTCCAATTAGGGTATTTAACCAATCTTGTGCATCCAATAACTTTGTTTGTGTCATTGAATTAATATTTAGGTCATTTTCGTCCTCCCTAGGCATATTCTTGTCCAATTAGGGTTTTTAACCAATCTTGTGCATCCAATAGGTGTGTTTGTGTCATTGGATGATCAATTAGGTCATTTTCGTCCTCCCTAGGCTTATTCTTGTCCAATTAGGGTTTTTAACCAATCTTGTGCATCCAATAAGTTGAGTTGTGTCATTGGATTAACATTTAGGTCATTTTCGTTCTCCCTAGGATTATTCTTGTCCAATTTGGGTTTTTAACAAATCTTGTGCATCCAATAAGTTCATTTGAGTTATTGGATTAACATTTAGGTCATATTCGTCCTCCCTAGGCATATTCTTGTCAAATTAGGGTTTTTAACCAATCTTGTGCATCCAATAGGTGTGTTTGTGTCATTGGATGATCAATTAGGTCATTTTCGTCCTCCCTAGGCATATTCTTGTCAAGTTAGGGTTTTTAACCAATCTTGTGCATCCAATAGGTGTGTTTGTGTCATTGGATGATCAATTAGGTCATTTTCGTCCTCCCTAGGCATATTCTTGTCCAATTAGGGTTTTTAACCAATCTTGTGCATCCAATAGGTGTGTTTGTGTCATTGGATGATCAATTAGGTCATTTTCGTCCTCCCTAGGCTTATTCTTGTCCAATTAGGGTTTTTAACCAATCTTGTGCATCCAATAAGTTCATTAGTGTCATTGGATAATCAATTAGGTCATTTTCGTCCTCCCTAGGCATATTATTGTCCAATTAGGGTTTTTAACCAATCTTGTGCATCCAATAAGTTTGTTTGTGTCATTGAATTAATATTTAGGTCATTTACATCCTCCCTAGGCATATTATTGTCCAATTAGGGTTTTTAACCAATCTTGTGCATCCAATAGGTGTGTTTGTGTCATTGGATGATCAATTAGGTCATTTTCGTCCTCCCTAGGCATATTCTTGTCCAATTAGGGTTTTTAACCAATCTTGTGCATCCAATAGGTGTGTTTGTGTCATTGGATGATCAATTAGGTCATTTTCGTCCTCCCTAGGCTTATTCTTGTCCAATTAGGGTTTTTAACCAATCTTGTGCATCCAATAAGTTCATTAGTGTCATTGGATGATCAATTTGGTTATTTTCGTCCTCCCTAGGCATATTCTTGTCCAATTAGGGTTTTTCACCAATCTTGTGCATCCAATAAGTTCATTTGTGTTATTGGATTAACATTAGGTCATATTCGTCCTCCCTAGGCGTATTCTTGTCCAATTAGGGTTTTTAAGCAATCTTGTGCATCCAATAGGTGTGTTTGTGTCACTGGATGATCAATTAGGTCATTTTCGTCCTCCCTAGGCATATTCTTGTCCAATTAGGGTTTTTAACCAATCTTGTGCATCCAATAGGTGTGTTTGTGTCATTGGATGATCAATTAGGTCATTTTCGTCCTCCCTTTGCTTATTCTTGTCCAATTATGGTTTTTAACCAATCTTGTGCATCCAATAGGTGTGTTTGTGTCATTGGATGATCAATTAGGTCATTTTCGTCCTCCCTAGGCATATTCTTGTCCAATTAGGGTTTTTAACCAATCTTGTGCATCCAATAGGTGTGTTTGTGTCATTGGATGATCAATTAGGTCATTTTCGTCCTCCCTAGGCTTATTCTTGTCCAATTAGGGTTTTTAACCAATCTTGTGCATCCAATAAGTTCATTAGTGTCATTGGATAATCAATTAGTTCATTTTCGTCCTCCCTAGGCATATTATTGTCCAATTAGGGTTTTTAACCAATCTTGTGCATCCAATAAGTTTGTTTGTGTCATTGAATTAATATTTACGTCATTTTCGTCCTCCCTAGGCATATTATTGTCCAATTAGGGTTTTTAACCAATCTTGTGCATCCAATAAGTTCATTTGTGTTATTGGATTAACATTTAGGTCATATTCGTCCTCCGTAGGCATATTCTTGTCCAATTAGGGTTTTTAACCAATCTTGTGCATCCAATAGGTGTGTTTGTGTCATTGGATGATCAATTAGGTCATTTTCGTCCTCCCTAGGCTTATTCTTGTCCAATTAGGGTTTTTAACCAATCTTGTGCATCCAATAAGTTCATTAGTGTCATTGGATGATGAATTAGGTCATTTTCATCCTCCCTAGGCATGTTCTTGTCCAATTAGGGTTTTTAACCAATCTTGTGCATCCAATAGGTGTGTTTGTGTCATTGGATGATCAATTAGGTCATTTTCGTCCTCCCTAGGCTTATTCTTGTCCAATTAGGGTTTTTAACCAATCTTGTGCATCCAATAAGTGGAGTTATGTCATTGGATTAACATTTAGGTCATTTTCGTCATCCCTAGGCTTATTCTTGTCCAATTAGGGTTTTTAACCAATCTTGTGCATCCAATAGGTGTGTTTGTGTCATTGGATGATCAATTAGGTCATTTTCGTCCTCCCTAGGCTTATTCTTGTCCAATTAGGGTTTTTAACCAATCTTGTGCATCCGATAAGTTTGTTTGTGTCATTGAATTAATATTTAGGTCATTTTCGTCCTCCCTAGGCATATTCTTGTCCAATTAGGGTTTTTAACCAATCTTGTGCATCCAATTGGTGTGTTTGTGTCATTGGATGATCAATTACGTCATTTTCGTCCTCCCTAGGCTTATTCTTGTCCTATTAGGGTTTTTAACCAATCTTGTGCATCCAATAAGATGAGTTGTGTCATTGAAATAATATTTAGGTCATTTTCGTCCTCCCTAGGCATATTCTTGTACAATTAGGGTTTTTAACCAATCTTGTGCATCCAATAGGTGTGTTTGTGTCATTGGATGATCAATTAGGTCATTTTCGTCCTCCCTAGGCTTATTCTTGTCCAATTAGGGTTTTTAACCAATCTTGTGCATCCAATAGGTGTGTTTGTGTCATTGGATGATCAATTAGGTCATTTTCGTCCTCCCTAGGCATATTCTTGTCCAATTAGGGTTTTTAAGCAATCTTGTGCATCCAATAGGTGTGTTTGTTTCATTGGATGATCAATTAGGTCATTTTCGTCCTCCCTAGGCATATTCTTTTCCAATTAGGGTTTTTAACCAATCTTGTGCATTCAATAGGTGTGTTTGAGTCATTGGATGATCAATTAGGTCATTTTCGTCCTCCCTAGGCATATTCTTGTCCAATTAGTGTTTTTAACGAAACTTGTGCATCCAATTGGTGTGTTTGTGTCATTGGATGATCAATTAGGTCATTTTCGTCCTCCCTAGGCTTATTCTTGTCCAATTAGGGTTTTTAACCAATCTTGTGCATCCAATAAGTTGAGTTGTGTCATTGGATTAACATTTAGGTCATTTTCGTCCTCCCTAGGCTTATTCTTGTCCAATTAGGGTTTTTAACCAATCTTGTGCATCCAATAAGTTCATTTGTGTCATTGGATTAACATTTAGGTCATTTTCGTCCTCCCTAGGCTTATTCTTGTCCAATTAGGGTTTTTAACCAATCTTGTGCATCCAATAAGTTGAGTTGTGTCATTGGATGATCAATTAGGTTATTTTCGTCCTCCCTAGGCTTATTCTTGTCCAATTAGGGTTTTTAACCAATCTTGTGCATCCAATAAGTTGAGTTGTGTCATTGGATTAACATTTAGGTCATTTTGTCCTCCCTAGGGATATTCTTGTCCAATTAGGGTTTTTAACCAATCTTGTGCATCCAATAGGTGTGTTTGTGTCATTGGATGATCAATTAGGTCATTTTCGTCCTCCCTAGGCTTATTCTTGTCCAATTAGGGTTTTTAACCAATCTTGTTCATCCAATAGGTGTGTTTGTGTAATTGGATGATCAATTAAGTCATTTTCATCCTCCCTAGGCTTATTCTTGTCCAATTAGGGTTTTTAACCAATCTTGTGCATCCAATAGGTGTGTTTGTGTCATTGGATGATCAATTAGGTCATTTTCGTCCTCCCTAGGCTTATTCTTGTCCAATTAGGGTTTTTAACCAATCTTGTGCATCCAATAAGTTTGTTTGTGTCATTGAATTAATATTTAGGTCATTTTCGTCCTCCCTAGGCATATTCTTGTCCAATTAGGGTTTTTAACCAATCTTGTGCATCCAATAGGTGTTTTTGTGTCATTGGATGATCAATTAGATAATTTTTGTCCTCCCTAGGCATATTCTTGTCCAACTAGGGTTTTTAACCGATCTTGTGCTTCCAATAGGTGTGTTTGTGTCATTAGATGATCAATTAGGTCATTCTGGTCCTCCCTAGGCTTATTCTTGTCCAATTAGGGTTTTTAACCAATCTTGTGCATCCAATAGGTGTGTTTGTGTCATTGGATGATCAATTAGGTCATTTTCGTCCTCCCTAGGCTTATTCTTGTCAATTAGGGTTTTTTAACCAATCTTGTGCATCCAATAAGTTTGTTTGTGTCATTGAATTAATATTTAGGTCACTTTCGTCCTCCCTAGGCATATTCTTGTCCAATTAGGGTTTTTAACCAATCTTGTGCATCCAATAGGTGTGTTTGTGGCAATGGATGATCAATTAGGTCATTTTCGTCCTCCCTAGGCTTATTCTTGTCCAATAAAGGTTTTTAACCAATCTTGTGCATCCAATAGGTGTGTTTGTGTCATTTGATGAACAATTAGGTCATTTTCGTCCTCCCTAGGCTTATTCTTGTCCAATTAGGGTTTTTAACCAATCTTGTGCATCCAATAGGTGTGTTTGTGTCATTGGATGATCAATTAGGTCATTTTCGTCCTCCCTAGGCTTATTCTTGTCCAATTAGGGTTTTTAACCAATCTTGTGTATCCAATAAGTTCATTAGTGTCATTGGATGATCAACTAGGTCATTTCCGTCCTCCCTAGGCATGTTCTTGTCCAACTAGGGTTTTGAACCAATCTTGTGCATCCAATAGGTGTGTTTGTGTCATTGGATGATCAATTAGGTCATTTTGGTCCTCCCTAGGCATATTATTGTCCAATTAGGGTTTTTAACCAATCTTGTGCATCCAATAGGTGTGTTTGTGTCATTGGATGATCAATTAGGTCATTTTCGTCCTCCCTAGGCATATTCTTGTCCAATTAGGGTTTTTAACCAATCTTGTGCATCCAATAGGTGTGTTTGTGTCATTGGATGATCAATTAGGTCATTTTCGTCCTCCCTAGGCTTATTCTTGTCCAATTAGGGTTTTTAACCAATCTTGTGCATCCAATAACTTTGTTTGTGTCATTGAATTAATATTTAGGTCATTTTCGTCCTCCCTAGGCATATTCTTGACCAATTAGGGTTTATAACCAATCTTGTGCATCCAATAGGTGTGTTTGTGTCATTGGATGATCGATTAGGTCATTTTCGTCCTCCCTTGACTTATTCTTGTCAAATTAGGGTTTTTAACCAATCTTGTGCATCCAATAACTTTGTTTGTGTCATTGAATTAATATTTAGGTCATTTTGGTCCTCCCTATGCATATTCTTGTCCAATTAGGGTTTTTAACCAATCTTGTGCATCCAATAGGTGTGTTTGTGTCATTGGATGATCAATTAGGTCATTTTCGTTCTCCCTAGGCTTATTCTTGTCCAATTAGGGTTTTTAACCAATCTTATGCATCCAATATGTTCATTTGTGTTATTGGATTAACATTTAGGTCATATTCGTGCTCCCTAGGCATATTCTTGTCCAATTTGGGTTTTTAACCAATCTTGTGCATCCAATAGGTGTGTTTGTGTCATTGGATGATCAATTAGGTCATTTTCGTCCTCCCTAGGCATATTCTTGTCCAATTAGGGTTTTTAACCAATCTTGTGCATCCAATAGGTGTGTTTGTGTCATTGGATGATCAATTAGGTCATTTTCGTCCTCCCTAGGCTTATTCTTGTCCAATTAGGGTTTTTAACCAATCTTGTGCATCCAATAACTTTGTTTGTGTCATTGAATTAATATTTAGGTCATTTTCGTCCTCCCTAGGCATATTCTTGTCCAATTAGGGTTTTTAACCAATCTTGTGCATCCAATAGGTGTGTTTGTGTCATTGGATGATCAATTAGGTCATTTTCGTTCCCCCTAGGCTTATTCTTGTCCAATTAGGGTTTTTCACCAATCTTGTGCATCCAATAACTTTGTTTGTGTCATTGAATTAATATTTAGGTCATTTTCGTCCTCCCTAGGCATATTCTTGTCCAATTAGGGTTTTTAACCAATCTTGTGCATCCAATAGGTGTGTTTGTGTCATTGGATGATCAATTAGGTCATTTTCGTCCTCCCTAGGCTTATTCTTGTCCAATTAGGGTTTTTAACCAATCTTGTGCATCCAATAACTTTGTTTGTGTCATTGAATTAATATTTAGGTCATTTTCGTCCTCCCTAGGCATATTCTTGTCCAATTAGGGTTTTTAACCAATCTTGTGCATCCAATAGGTGTGTTTGTGTCATTGGATGATCAATTAGGTCATTTTCGTCCTCCCTACGCTTATTGTTGTCCAATTAGGGTTTTTAACCAATCATGAGCATCCAATAGGTGTGTTTGGGTCATTGGATGATCAATTAGGTCATTTTCGTCCTCCCTAGGCATATTCTTGTCCAATTAGGGTTTTTAACCAATCTTGTGCATCCAATAGGTGTGTTTGTGTCATTGGATGATCAATTAGGTCATTTTCGTCCTCCCTAGGCATATTCTTGTCCAATTAGGGTTTTTAACCAATCTTGTGCATCCAATAGGTGTGTTTGTGTCATTGGATGATCAATTAGGTCATTTTAGTCCTCCCTAGGCTTATTCTTATCCAATTAGGGTTTTTAACCAATCTTGTGCTCCCAATAAGTTGAGTTGTGTCATTGGATTAACATTTAGGTCATTTTCGTCCTCCCTAGGCTTATTCTTGTCCAATTAGGGTTTTTAACCAATCTTGTGCATCCAATACGTTCATTTGTGTCATTGGATTAACATTTAGGTCATTTTCGTCCTCCCTAGGCATATTCTTGTCCAATTAGGGTTTTTAACCGATCTTGTGCATCCAATAGGTGTGTTTGTGTCTTTGGATGATCAATTAGGTTATTTTCGTCCTCCCTAGGCTTATTCTTGTCCAATTAGGGTTTTTAACTAATCTTGTGCATCCAATAAGTTCATTTGTGTCATTGGATGATCAATTAGGTCATTTTCGTCCACCCTAGGCATATTCTTGTCCAATTAGGGTTTTTAACCAATCTTGTGCATCCAATACGTGTGTTTATGTCATTGGATGATCAATTAGGTCATTTTCGTCCTCCCTAGGCTTATTCTTGTCCAATTAGGGTTTTTAACCAATCTTGTGCATCCAATAAGTTCATTTGTGTCATTGGATTAACATTTAGGTCATTTTCGTCCTCCCTAGGCATATTCTTGTCCAATTAGGGTTTTTAACCAATCTTGTGCATCCAATATGTTCATTTGTGTTATTGGATTAAAATTTAGGTCATTTTCGTCCTCCCTTGGCATATTCTTGTCCAATTAGGGTTTTTAACCAATCTTGTGCATCCAATAGGTGTGGTTGTGTCATTGGATGATCAATTAGGTCATTTTTGTCCTCCCTAGGCTTATTCTTGTCCAATTAGGGTTTTTAACCAATCTTGTGCATCCAATAAGTTTGTTTGTGTCATTGAATTAATATTTAGGTTATTTTCGTCCTCCCTAGGAATATTCTTGTCCAATTAGGGTTTTTAACCAATCTTGTGCATCCAATAGGTGTGTTTGTGTCATTGGATGATCAATTAGGTCATTTTCGTCCTCCCTAGGCTTATTCTTGTCCAATTAGGGTTTTTAACCAATCTTGTGCATCCAATAAGTTTGTTTGTGTCATTGAATTAATATTTAGGTCATTTTCGTCCTCCCTAGGCATATTCTTGCCCAATTAGGATTTTTAACCAATCTTGTGCATCCAATAGGTGTGTTTGTACCATTGGATGATCAATTAGGTCATTTTTGTCCTCCATAGGCTTATTCTTGTCCAATTAGGGTTTTTAACCAATCTTGTGCTTCCAATAGGTGTGTTTGTGTCATTAGATGATCAATTAGGTCATTCTGGTCCCCCCTAGGCTTATTCTTGTCCAATTAGGGTTTTTAACCAATCTTGTGCATCCAATAGGTGTGTTTGTGTCATTGGATGATCAATTAGGTCATTTTCGTCCTCCCTAGGCTTATTCTTGTCCAATTAGGGTTTTTAACCAATCTTGTGCATCCAATAAGTTTGTTTGTGTCATTGAATTAATATTTAGGTCATTTTCGTCCTCCCTAGGCATATTCTTGTCCAATTAGGATTTTTAACCAATCTTGTGCATCCAATAGGTGTGTTTGTGTCATTGGATGATCAATTAAGTCATTTTCGTCCTCCCTAGGCTTATTCTTGTCCAATTAGTGTTTTTAACCAATCTTGTGCATCCAATAACTTTGTTTGTGTCATTGAATTAATATTTAGGTCATTTTCGTCCTCCCTAGGCATATTCTTGTCCAATTAGGGTTTTTAACCAATCTTGTGCATCCAATAGGTGTGTTTGTGTCATTGGATGATCAATTAGGTCATTTTCGTCCTCCCTAGGCTTATTCTTGTCCAATTAGGGTTTTTAACCAATCTTGTGCATCCAATAAGTTTGTTTGTGTCATTGAATTAATATTTAGGTCATTTTCGTCCTCGCTAGGCATATTCTTGTCCAATTATGGTTTTTAACCAATCTTGTGCATCCAATAGGTGTGTTTGTGTCATTGGATGATCAATTAGGTCATTTTTGTCCTCCCTAGGCTTATTCTTGTCCAATTAGGGTTTTTAACCAACCTTGTGCATCCAATAAGTTCATTTGTGTTATTGGATTAACATTTAGGTCATATTCGTCCTCCCTAGGCATATTCTTGTCCAATTAGGGTTTTTAACCAATCTTGTGTATCCAATAGGTGTGTTTGTGTAATTGGATGATCAATTAGGTCATTTTCGTCCTCCCTAGGCATATTCTTGTCCAATTAGGGTTTTTAACCAATCTTGTGCATCCAATAGGTGTGTTTGTGTCATTGGATGATCAATTAGGTCATTTTCGTCCTCCCTAGGCTTATTCTTGTCCAATTAGGGTTTTTAACCAATCTTGTGCATCCAATAAGTTCATTAGTGTCATTGGATGATCAATTAGGTCATTTTCGTCCTCCCTAGGCATGCTTTTGTCCAACTAGGGTTTTTAACCAATCTTGTGCATCCAATAGGTGTGTTTGTGTCATTGGATGATCAATTAGGTCATTTTCGTCCTCCCTAGGCATATTCTTGTCCAATTAGGGTTTTTAACCAATCTTGTGCATCCAATAGGTGTGTTTGTGTCAATGGATGATCAATTAGGTCATTTTCGTCCTCCCTAGGCTTATTCTTGTCCAATTAGGGTTTTTAACCAATCTTGTGCATCCAATAAGTTCTTTAGTGTCATTGGATGATCAATTAAGACATTTTCGTCCTCCCTAGGCTTATTCTTGTCCAATTAGGGTTTTTAACCAATCTTGTGCATCCAATAAGTTCATTAGTGTCATTGGACGATCAATTAGGTCATTTTCGTCCTCCCTAGGATTATTCTTGTCCAATTAGGGTTTTTAACCAATCTTGTGCATCCAATAGGTGTGTTTGTGTCATTGGATGATCAATTAGGTCATTTTCGTTCCCCTAGGCTTATTCTTGTCCAATTAGGGTTTTTAACCAATCTTGTGCATCCAATAAGTTCATTAGTGTCATTGGATGATCAATTAGGTCATTTTCGTCCTCCCTAGGCATGTTCTTGTCCAACTAGGGTTTTTAACCAATCTTGTGCATCCAATAGGTGTGTTTGTGTCATTGGATGATCAATTAGGTCATTTTCGTCCTCCCTAGGCTTATTCTAGTCCAATTAGGGTTATTAACTAATCTTGTGCATCCAATAGGTGTGTTTGTGTCATTGGATGATCAATTAGGTCATATTCGTCCTCCCTAGGCTTATTCTTGTCCAATTAGGGTTTTTAACCAATCTTGTGCATCCAATAAGTTCATTTGTGTCATTGGATGATCAATTAGGTCATTTCCGTCCTCCCTAGGCTTATTCTTGTCCAATTAGGGTTTTTAACCAATCTTGTGCATCCAATAGGTGTGTTTGTGTCATTGGATGATCAATTAGGTCATTTTCGTCCTCCCTAGGCTTATTCTGGTCCAATTAGGGTTTCTAACCAATCTTGTGCATCCAATAAGGTGAGTTGTGTCATTGGATTAACATTTAGGTCATTTTCGTCCTCCCTAGGCTTATTCTTGTCCAATTAGGGTTTTTAACCAATCTTGTGCATCCAATAGGTGTGTTTGTGTCATTGGATGATCAATTAGGTCATTTTCGTCCTCCAAAGGCTTATTCTTGTCCAATTAGGGTTTTTAACCAATCTTGTGCATCCAATAAGTTCATTTGTGTCATTGGATTAACATAATGTCATTTTCGTCATCCCTAGCCATATTCTTGTCCAATTAGGGTTTTTAACCAATCTTGTGCATCCAATAGGTGTGTTTGTGTCATTGGATGATCAATTAGGTCACTTTCGTCTTCCCTAGGCTTACTCTTGTCCAATTAGGGTTTTTAACCGATCTTGTGCATCCAATAGGTGTGTTTGTGTCATTGGATGATCAATTAGGTCATTTTCGTCCTCCCTAGGCATATTCTTGTCCAATTAGGGTTTTTAACCAATCTTGTGCATCCAATAGGTGTGTTTGTGTCATTGGATGATCAATTAGGTCATTTTCGTCCTCCCTAGGCTTATTCTTGTCCAATTAGGGTTTTTAACCAATCTTGTGCATCCAATAGGTGTGTTTGTGTCATTGGATGATCAATTAGGTCGTTTTTGTCGTCCCTAGGCTTATTCTTGTCCAATTAGGGTTTTTAACCAATCTTGTGCATCCAATAGGTGTGTTTGTGTCATTGGATGATCAATTAGGTCAATTTCGTCCTACCTAGAATTATTCTTGTCAAATTAGGGTTTTTAATCAATCTTGTGCATCCAATAACTTTGTTTGTGTCATTGAATTAATATTTAGGTCATTTTCGTCCTCCCTAGGCATATTCTTGTCCAATTAGGGTTTTTAACCAATCTTGTGCATCCAATAGGTGTGTTTGTGTCATTGGATGATCAATTAGGTCATTTTCGTCCTACCTAGACTTATTCTTGTCAGATTAGGGTTTTTAATCAATCTTGTTCATCCAATAACTTTGTTTGTGTCATTGAATTAATATTTAGGTCATTTTCGTCCTCCCTAGGCATATTCTTGTCCAATTAGGGTTTTTAACCAATCTTGTGCATCCAATAGGTGTGTTTGTGTCATTGGATGATCAATTAGGTTATTTTCGTCCTTCCTAGGCTTACTCTTGTCCAATTAGGGTTTTTAACCAATGTTGTGCATCCAATAAGTTCATTTGTGTCATTGGATTAACATTTAGGTCATTTTCGTCCTCCCTAGGCATATTCTTGTCTAATTAGGGTTTTTAACCAATCTTGTGCATCCAATAGGTGTGTTTGTGTCATTAGATGATCCATTAGGTCATTTTCGTCCTACCTAGACTTATTCTTGTCAAATTAGGGTTTTTAATCAATCTTGTGCATTTAATAACTTTGTTTGTGTCATTGAATTAATATTTCGGTCATTTTCGTCCTCCCTAGGCATATTCTTGTCCAATTAGGGTTTTTAACCAATCTTGTGCATCCAATAGGTGTGTTTGTGTCATTGGATGATCAATTAGGTTATTTTCGTCCTTCCTAGGCTTACTCTTGTCCAATTAGGGTTTTTAACCAATGTTGTGCATCCAATAAGTTAATTTGTGTCATTGGATTAACATTTAGGTCATTTTCGTCCTCCTTAGACATATTCTTGTCCAATTAGGGTTTTTAACCAATCTTGTGCATCCAATAACTTTGTTTGTGTCATTGAATTAATATTTAGGTCATTTTCGTCCTCCCTAGGCATATTCTTGTCCAATTAGGGTTTTTAACAAATCTTGTGCATCCAATAACTTTGTTTGTGTCATTGAATTAATATTTAGGTCATTTTCGTCCTCCCTAGGCATATTCTTGTCCAATTAGGGTTTTTAACCAATCTTGTGCATCCAATAGGTGTGTTTGTGTCATTGGATGATCAATTAGGTTATTTTCGTCCTTCCTAGGCTTACTCTTGTCCAATTAGGGTTTTTAACCAATGTTGTGCATCCAATAAGTTCATTTGTGTCATTGGATTAACATTTAGGTCATTTTCGTCCTCCCTAGACATATTCTTGTCCAATTAGGGTTTTAAACCAATCTTGTGCATCCAATAACTTTGTTTGTGTCATTGAATTAATATTTAGGTCATTTTCGTCCTCCCTAGGCATATTCTTGTCCAATTAGGGTTTTTAACCAATCTTGTGCATCCAATAGGTGTGTTTGTGTCATTGGATGATCAATTAGGTTATTTTCGTCCTTCCTAGGCTTACTCTTGTCCAATTAGGGTTTTTAACCAATGTTGTGCATCCAATAAGTTCATTTGTGTCATTGAATTAACAATTAGGTCATTTTCGTCCTCCCTAGGCATATTCTTGTCCAATTAGAGTTTTTAACCAATCTTGTGCATCCTATAGGTGTGTTTGTGTCATTGGATGATCAATTAGGTCATTTTCGTCCTCCTTAGGCTTATTCTTGTCCAATTAGTGTTTTTAACCAATCTTGTGCATCCAATAACTTTGTTTGTGTCATTGAATTAATATTTAGGTCATTTTCGTCCTCCCTAGGCATATTCTTGTCCAATTAGGGTTTTTAACCAATCTTGTGCATCCAATAGGTGTGTTTGTGTCATTGGATGATCAATTAGGTCATTTACGTCCTCCCTAGGCTTATTCTTGTCCAATTAGGGTTTTCAACCATTCTTGTGCATCCAATAACTTTGTTTGTGTCATTGAATTAATATTTAGGTCATTTTCGTCCTCCCTAGGCATATTCTTGTCCAATTAGGGTTTTTAACCAATCTTGTGCATCCAATAGGTGTGTTTGTGTCATTGGATGATCAATTAGGTCATTTTCGTCCTCCCTAGGCTTATTCTTGTCCAATTAGGGTTTTTAACCAATCTTGTGCATCCAATTAGTTCATTAGTGTCATTGGATGATCAATTAAGTCATTTTCATCCTCCCTAGGCTTATTCTTGTCCAATTAGGGTTTTTAACCAATCTTGTGCATCCAATAAGTTCATTAGTGTCATTGGACGATCAATTAGGTCATTTTCGTCCTCCCTAGGCTTATTCTTGTCCAATTAGGGTTTTTAACCAATCTTGGGCATCCAATAGGTGTGTTTGTGTCATTGGATGATCAATTAGGTCATTTTCGTTCCCCTAGGCTTATTCTTGTCCAATTAGGGTTTTTAACCAATATTGTGCATCCAATAAGTTCATTAGTGTCATTGGATGATCAATTAGGTCATTTGCGTCCTCCCTAGGCATGTTCTTGTCCAACTAATGTTTTTAACCAATCTTGTGCATCCAATAGGTGTGTTTGTGTCATTGGATGTTCAATTAGGTCATTTTCTACCTCCCTAGGCATATTCTTGTCCAATTAGGGTTTTTAACCAATCTTGTGCATCCAATAAGTTCATTAGTGTCATTGGATGACCAATTAGGTCATTTTTGTCCTCCCTAGGCTTATTTTTGTCCAATTAGGGTTTTTAACCAATCTTGTGCATCCAATAGGTGTGTTTGTGTCATTGGATGATCAATTAGGTCATTTTCGTTCACCTAGGCTTATTCTTGTCCAATTAGGGTTTTTAACCAATCTTGTGCATCCAATAGGTGTGTTTGTGTCATTGGATGATCAATTTGGTCATTTTCGTCCTCCCTAGGCTTATTGTTGTCCAAAATAGGGTTTTTAACCAATCTTGTGCATCCAATAGGTGTGTTTGTGTCATTGGATGATCAATTAGGTCATTTTCTTCCTCCCTAGGCTTATTCTTGTCCAATTAGGGTTTTTAACCAATCTTGTGCATCCAATAAGTTTGTTTGTGTCATTGAATTAATATTTAGGTCATTTTCGTCCTCCCTATGCATATTCTTGTCCAATTAGGGTTTTTAACCAATCTTGTGCATTCAATAGGTGTGTTTGTGTCATTGGATGATCAATTAGGTCATTTTCGTCCTCCCTAGGCAAATTCTTGTTCAATTAGGGTTTTTAACCAATCTTGTGCATTCAATAGGTGTGTTTGTGTCATTGGATGATCAATTAGGTCATTTTCGTCCTCCCTAGGCATATTCTTGTCCAATTAGGGTTTTTAACCAATCTTTGCATCCAATAGGTGTGTTTGTGTCATTGGATGACCAATTAGGTCATTTTTGTCCTCCCTAGGTTTATTCTTGTCCAATTAGGGTTTTTAACCAATCTTGTGCATCCAATAGGTGTGTTTGTGTCATTGGATGATCAATTAGGTCATTTTCGTTCACCTAGGCTTATTCTTGTCCAATTACGGTTTTTAACCAATCTTGTGAATCCAATAGGTGTGTTTGTGTCATTGGATGATCAATTAGGTCATTTTCGTCCTCCCTAAGCTAAATGTTGTCCAAAATAGGGTTTTTAACCAATCTTGTGCATCCAATAGGTGTGTTTGTGTCATTGGATGATCAATTAGGTCATTTTCGTCCTCCCTAGGCATATTCTTGTCCAATTAGGGTTTTTAACCAATCTTTGCATCCAATAGGTGTGTTTGTGTCATTGGATGACCAATTAGGTCATTTTTGTCCACCCTAGGTTTATTCTTGTCCAATTAGGGTTTTTAACCAATCTTGTGCATCCAATAGGTGTGTTTGTGTCATTGGATGATCAATTAGGTCATTTTCGTTCACCTAGGCTTATTCTTGTCCAATTACGGTTTTTAACCAATCTTGTGAATCCAATAGGTGTGTTTGTGTCATTGGATGATCAATTAGGTCATTTTCGTCCTCCCTAGGCTTAATGTTGTCCAAAATAGGGTTTTTAACCAATCTTGTGCATCCAATAGGTGTGTTTGTGTCATTGGATGATCAATTAGGTCATTTTCGTCCACCCTAGGCTTATTCTTGTCCAATTAGGGTTTTTA
>JBBPBR010001716.1:0-18486 GCA_037974775.1 Cicer pinnatifidum
ATGCACAAGATTGGTTAAAAACCCTAATTGGACAAGAATATGCCTAGGGAGGACGAAAATGACCTAAATATTAATTCAATGACACAAACAAACTTATTGGATGCACAAGATTGGTTAAAAACCCTAATTGGACAAGAATAAGCCTAGGGAGGACGAAAATGACCTAATTGATCATCCAATGACACAAACACACCTATTGGATGCACAAGATTGGTTAAAAACCCTAGTTGGACAAGAACATGCCTAGGGAGGACGAAAATGACCTAATTGATCATCCAATGACACTAATGAACTTATTGGATGCACAAGATTGGTTAAAAACCCTAATTGGACAAGAATAAGCCTAGGGAGGACGAAAATGACCTAATTGATCATCCAATAACACAAACACACCTATTAGATGCACAAAATTGGTTAAAAACCCTAGTTGGACAAGAACATGACTAGGGTGGACGAAAATGACCTAATTGATCATCCAATGACACAAACACACCTATTGGATGCACAAGATTGGTTAAAAACCCTAATTGGACAAGAATATGCCTAGGGAGGACGAAAATGACCTAATTGATCATCCTATGACACAAACACACCTATTGGAGGCACAAGATTGGTTAAAAACCCTAACTTGACAAGAATATGCCTAGGGAGGACGAAAATGACCTAATTGATCATCCAATGACACAAACACACCTATTGGATGCACAAGATTCGCTAAAAACCCCAATTGGACAAGAATATGCCTAGGGAGGACGAATATGACCTAAATGTTAATCCAATAACTCAAATGAACTTATTGGATGCACAAGATTTGTTAAAAACCCTAATTGGACAAGAATAAGCCTAGGGAGAACGAAAATGACCTAAATGTTAATCCAGTGACACAACTCAACTTATTGGATGCACAAGATTGGTTAAAAACCCTTATTGGACAAGAATAAGCCTAGGGAGGACGAAAATGACCTAATTGATCATCCAATGACACAAACACACCTATTGGATGCACAAGATTGGTTAAAAACCATAATTGGACAAGAATAAGCCTAGGGAGGACGAAAATGACCTAATTGATCATCCAATGACACTAATGAACTTATTGGATGCACAAGATTGGTTAAAAACCCTAATTGGACAAGAATATGCCTAGGGAGGACGAAAATGACCTAAATATTAATTCAATGACACAAACAAACTTATTGGATGCACAAGATTCGTTAAAAACCCTAGTTGGACAAGAATAAGCCTAGGGAGGACGAAAATGACCTAATTGACCATCCAATGACACAAACACACCTATTGGATGCACAAGATTGGTTAAAAACCCTAGTTGGACAAGAACATGCCTAAAGAGGACGAAAATGACCTAATTGATCATCCAATGACACTAATGAACTTATTGGATGCACAAGTTTGGTTAAAAACCCTAATTGGACAAGAATAAGCCTAGGGAGGACGAAAATGACCTAATTGATCATCCAATGACACAAACACACCTATTGGATGCATAAAATTGGTTAAAAACCCTAGTTGGACAAGAACATGCCTAGGGAGGACGAAAATGACCTAATTGATCATCCAATGACAGAAACACACCTATTGGATGCACAAGATTGGTTAAAAACCCTAATTGAACTAGAATATGCCTAGGGAGGACGAAAATGACCTAATTGATCATCCAATGACACAAACACACCTATTGGATGCACAAGATTGGTTAAAAACCCTAACTGGACAAGAATATGCCTAGGGAGGACGAAAATGACGTAATTGATCATCCAATGACACAAACACACCTATTGGATGCACAAGATTGGTTAAAAACCCTAATTGGACAAGAATATGCCTAGGGAGGACGAAAATAACCTAATTGATCATCCAATGACACAAACACACATATTGGATGCACAAGATTGGTTAAAAATCCTAATTGGACAAGAATATGCCTAGGGAGGACGAAAATGACCTAAATGTTAATCCAATGACACAAATGAACTTATTGGATGCACAAGATTGGTTAAAAACCCTAATTGGACAAGAATAAGCCTAGGGAGGACGAAAATGACCTAATTGATCATCCAATGACACAAACACACCTATTGGATGCACAAGATTGGTTAAAAACCCTAATTGGACAAGAATATGCCTGGGGAGGACGAAAATGACCTAATTGATCATCCACTGACACAAATGAACTTATTTGATGCACAAGATTAGTTAAAAACACTAATTGGACAAGAATAAGCCTAGGGAGGACGAAAATAACCTAATTGATCATCCAATGACACAAACATACCTATTTGATGCACAAGATTGGTCTAAAACTCTACTTGGACAAGAATATGCCTAGGTAGGACGAAAATGACCTAAATGTTAATCCAATGACACAAATGAACTTATTGGATGCACAAGATTGGTTAAAAACCCTAATTGGACAAGAATAAGCCTAGGGAGGACGAAAATGACCTAAATGTTAATCCAATGACACAACTCAACTTATTGGATGCACAAGATTGGTTAAAAACTCTAATTGGACAAGAATATGCCTAGGGAGGACGAAAATGACCTAAACGTTAATCCAATGACACAAATGAACTTATTGGATGCACAAGATTAGTTAAAAACCCTAATTGGACAAGAATAAGCCTAGGGAGGACGAAAATAACCTAACTGATCATCGAATGACACAAACACACCTATTGGATGCACAAGATTGGTCTAAAACTCTAATTGGACAAGAATATGCCTAGGGAGGACGAAAATGACCTAAATGTTAATCCAATGACACAAATGAACTTATTGGATGCACAAGATTGGTTAAAAACCCTAATTGGACAAGAATAAGCCTAGGGAGGACGAAAATGACCTAAATGTTAATCCAATGACACAACTCAACTTATTGGATGCACAAGATTGGTTAAAAACTCTAATTGGACAAGAATATGCCTAGGGAGGACGAAAATGACCTAATTGATCATCCAATGACACAAACACACCTATTGGATGCACAAGATTGGTTAAAAACCCAAATTGGACAAGAATAAGCCTAGGGAGGACGAAAATAACCTAATTGATCATCCAATGACACATATACACCTATTGGATGCACAAGATTGGTTAAAAACCCTAATTGGACAAGAATATGCCTAGGTAGGGCGAAAATGACCTATTTGTTAATCCAATGACACAAATGAACTTATTGGATGCACAAGATTGGTTAAAAACTCTAATTGGACAAGAAAAAGCCTAGGGAGGACGAAAATGACCTAAATGTTAATCCAATGACACAACTCAACTAATTGGATGCACAAGATTGGTTAAAAACCCTAATTGGACAAGAATAAGCCTAGGGAGGACGAAAATGACCTAATTGATCATCCAATGACACAAACACACCTATTGGATGCACAAGATTGGTTAAAAACCCTAATTGGACAAGAATAAGCCTAGGGATGACGAAAATGACCTAAATGTTAATCCAATGACACAACTCAACTTATTGGATGCACAAGACTGGTTAAAAACCCTAATTGGACAACAATAAGCCTATGGAGGACGAAAATGACCTAATTGATCATCCAATGACACAAACACACCTATTGGATGCACAAGATTGGTTAAAAACCCTAATTGGACAAGAATAAGCCTAGGGAGGACGAAAATGGCCTAAATGTTAATCCAATGACACAACTCAACTTATTGGATGCACAAGATTGGTTAAAAACCCTAATAGGACAAGAATAAGCCAAGGGAGGACGAAAATGACCTAATTGATCATCCAATGACACAAACACACCAATTGGATGCACAAGATTGGTTAAAAACCTTAATTGGACAAGAATATGCCTAGGGAGGACGAAAATGACCTAAATATTAATCCAATGAAACAAACAAACTTCTCGGATGCACAAGATTGGTTAAAAACCCTAATTGGACAAGAATAAGCCTAGGGAGGACGAAAATGACCTAATTGATCATCCAATGACACAAACACACCTATTGGATGCACAAGATTGGTTAAAAACCCTAATTGGACAGGAATAAGCCTAGGGATGACGAAAATGACCTAAATGTTAATCCAATGACACAACTCAACTTATTGGATGCATAAGATTGGTTAAAAACCCTAATTGGACAAGAATAAGCCTTGGGAGGACGAAAATGACCTAATTGATCATCCAATGACACAAACACACCTATTGGATGCACAAGATTGGTTAAAAACCCTAATTGGACAAGAATATCCCTAGGGAGGACGAAAATGACCTAAATATTAATTCAATGACACAAACAAATTTATCGGATGCACAAGATTGGATAAAAACCCTAATTGGACAAGAATAAGCCTAGGGACGACGAAAATGACCTAAATGTTAATCCAATGACACATCTCAACTTATTGGATGCACAAGATTGGTTAAAAACCCTAATTGGACAAGAATATGCCTAGGGAGGACGAAAATGACCTAAATGTTAATCCAATGACACAAATGAACTTATTGGATGCACAAGATTGGTTAAAAACCCTAATTGGACAAGAATAAGCCTAGGGAGGATGAAAATGACCTAATTGATCATCCAACGACACAAACACACCTATTGGATGCACAAGATTGGTTAAAAACCCTAATTGGACAAGAATATGCCTAGGGAGGACGAAAATGACCTAAATATTAATTCAATGACACAAACAAACTTATTGGATGCACAAGATTGGTTAAAAACCCTAATTGGACAAGAATAAGCCTAGGGAGGACGAAAATAACCTAATTGATCATCCAATGACACAAACACACCTATTGGATGCACAAGATTGGTTATAAACCCTAATTGGACAAGAATATGCCTAGGGAGGACGAAAATGACCTAAATGTTAATCTAATGACACAAATGAACTTATTGGATGCACAAGATTGTTTAAAAACCCTAATTGGACAAGAATAAGCCTAGGGAGGACGAAAATGACCTAATTGATCATCCAATGACACAAACACACCTATTGGATGCACAAGATTGGTTAAAAACCCTAATTGGACAAGAATATGCCTAGGGAGGACGAAAAGGACCTAATTGATCATCCAATGACACAAACACACCTATTGGATGCACAAGATTGGTTAAAAACCCGAATTGGACAAGAATATGCCTAGGGAGGACAAAAATGACCTAATTGATCATCCAATGACACAAACACACCTATTGGATGCACAAGATTCCTTAAAAACCTTAATTGGACAAGAATATGCCTAGGGAGGACGAAAATGACCTAATTGATCATCCAATGACACAAACACACCTATTGGATGCAGAGGATTGGTTAAAAACCCTAATTGGACAAGAATATGCCTAAGGAGGACGAAAATGACCTAAATATTAATTCAATGACACAAACAAACTTATCGGATGCACACCATTGGTTAAAAACCCTAATTGGACAAGAATAAGCCTAGGGACGACGAAAATGACCTAATTGATCATCCAATGACACAAACACACCTATTGGATGCACAAGATTGGTTAAAAACCTTAATCGGACAAGAATATGCCTAGGGAGGACGAAAATGACGTAATTGATATTCGAATGACACAAATGAACTTATTGGATGCACAAGATTAGTTAAAAACCCTAATTGGACAAGAATAAGCCTAGGGAGGACGAAAATGACCTAATTGATCATCCAATGACACAAACACACCTATTGGATGCACAAGATTGGTTAAAAACCCTAATTGGACAAGAATATGCCTAGGGAGGACGAAAATGACCTAAATGTTAATCCAATGACACAAATGAACTTATTAGATGTACAAGATTGGTTAAAAACCCTAATTTGACAAGAATATCCCTAGGGAGGACGAAAATGACATAATGTTAATCCAATGACACAAATGAACTTATTGGATGCACAAGATTGGTTATAAACCCTAATTGGACAAGAATATGCCTGGGGAGGACGAAAATGACCTAAATGTTAATCCAATGACACAACTCAACTTATTGGATGCACAAGATTGGTTAAAAACCCTAATTGGACAAGAATAAGCCTAGGGAGGACGAAAATGACCTAATTGATCATCCAATGACACAAACACACCTATTGGATGCACAAGATTGGTTAAAAACCCTAATTGGACAAGAATATGCCTAGGGAGGACGAAAATGACCTAAATGTTAATCCAATGACACAACTCAACTTATTGCATGCACAAGATTGGTTAAAAACCCTAATTTGACAAGAACATGCCTAGGAGGACGAAAATGACCTAATTAATCATCCAATGACACAAATGAATTTATTGGATGCACAAGATTGGTTAAAAACCCTAATTGGACAAGAATAAGCCTAGGGAGGACGAAAATGACCTAATTGATCATCCAATGACACAAACACACCTATTGGATGCACAAGATTGGTTAAAAACCCTAATTGGACAAGAATAAGCCGAAGGAGGACGAAAATGACCTAATTGATCATCAAATGACACAAACACACCTATTGGATGCACAAGATTGGTTAAAAACCCTAGTTGGAGAAGAATATGCCTAGGGAGGACGAAAATGACCTAATTGATCATCCAATGACACAAATGAACTTATTGGATACACAAGATTGGTTAAAAACCCTAATTGGACAAGAATAAGCATAGGGAGGACGAAAATGACCTAATTGATCATCCAATGACACAAACACACCTATTGGATGCACAAGATTGGTTAAAAACCCTAATTGGACAAAATATGCCTAGGGAGGACGAAAATGACCTAAATGTTAATCCAATGACACAAATGAACTTATTGGATGCACAAGATTGGTTAAAAACCCTAATTGGACAAGAATAAGCCTAGGGAGGACGAAAATGACCTAATTGATCATCCAATGACACAAACACACCTATTGGATGCACAAGATTGGTTAAAAACCCTAATTGGACAAGAATAAGCCTAGGGAGGACGAAAATGACCTAATTGATCATCCAAAGACACAAACACATCTATTGAATGCACAAGATTGGTTAAAAACCCTAGTTGGACAATATACCTAGGGAGGACGAAAATGACCTAATTGATCATCCAATGACACAAATGAACTTATTGGATGCACAAGATTGGTTAAAAACCCTAATTGGACAAGAATAAGCCTTGGGAGGACGAAAATGACCTAATTGATCATCCAATGACACAAACACAACTATTGGAAGCACAAGATTGGTTAAAAACCCCAATTGGACAAGAATATGCCTAGGGAGGACAAAAATGACCTAAATGTTAATCCAATGACACAAATGAACTTATTGGATGCACAAGATTGGTTAAAAACCCTAATTGGACAAGAATAAGCCTAGGGAGGACGAAAATGACCTAATTGATCATCCAATGACACAAACACACCTATTGGATGCACAAGATTGGTTAAAAACCCTAATTGGACAAGAATAAGCCAAGGGAGGACAAAAATGACCTAATTGATCATCCAATGACACAAACACACTTATTGGATGCACAAGATTCGTTAAAAACCCTAATTGGACAAGAATATGCCTACGGAGGACAAAAATGACCGAATTGATCATCCAGTGACACAAACACACCTATTGGATGCACAAGATATGTTAAAAACCCTAATTGGACAAGAATAAGCCTAGGGAGGACGAAAATGACCTAAATATTAATTCAATGGCACAAACAAAGTTATTGGATGCACAAGATTGGTTAAAAACCCTAATTGGACAAGAATAAGCCTAGGGAGGACGAAAATGACCTAATTGATCATCCAATGACACAAACACACCTATTGGATGCACAAAATTGGTTAAAAACCCTAATTGGACAAGAATATGCCTAGGGAGGACGAAAATGACCTAATGGATCATCCTATGACACAAACACACCTATTGGATGCAAAAGATTGGTTAAAAACCCTATTTGGACAAGAATATGCCTAGGGAGGACGAATATGACCTAAATGTTAATCCAATAACACAAATGAACTTATTGGATGCACAAGATTGGTTAAAAACCCTAATTGGACAAGAATAAGCCTAGGAAGAACGAAAATGACCAAATTGATCATCCACTGACACAAACACACCTATTGGATGCACAAGATTGGTTAAAAACCATAATTGGACAACAATATGCCTAGGGAGGACGGATATGACCTAAATGTTAATCCAATGACACAAATGAACTTATTGGATGCACAAGATTGGTTAAAAACCCTAATTGGACAAGAATAAGCCTAGGGAGGACGAAAATGACCTAATTGATCATCCAATGACACAAACACACTTATTGGATGCACAAGATTGGTTAAAAACCCGAATTGGACAAGAATATGCCTAGGGAGGACGAAAATGACCTAAATATTAATTCAATGACACAAACAAAGTAATTCGATGCACAAGATTGGTTAAAAACCCTAATTGGACAAGAATAAGCCTAGGGAGGACGAAAATGACCTCATTCATCATCCAATGACACAAACACACCTATTGGATGCACAAGATTGGTTAAAAACCCTAATTGGACAAGAATATGCCTAGGGAGGACGAAAATGACCTAAATATTAATTCAATGACACAAATAAACTTATTTGATGCACAAGATTGATTAAAAACCCTAATTGGACAAGAATAAGCCTAGGGAGGACGAAAATGACCTAATTGATCATCCAATGACACAAACACACTTATTGGATGCACAAGATTGGTTAAAAACCCTAATTGGACAAGAATAAGCCTAGGGAGGACGAAAATGACCTAATTGATCATCCAATGACACAAACACACCTATTGGATGCACAAAATTGGTTAAAAACCCTAATTGGACAAGAATATGCCTAGGGAGGACGAAAATGACCTAATGGATCATCCAATGACACAAACACACCTATTGGATGCACAAGATTGGTTAAAAACCCTAATTGGACAAGAATATGCCTAGGGAGGAGGAAAATGACCTAAATATTAATTCAATGACACAAACAAAGTTATTGGAGGAACAAGATTGGTTAAAAACACTAATTGGACAAGAATAAACCTACGGAGGACGAAAATGACCTAATTAATCATCCAATGACACAAACACACCTATTGGATGCACAAGATTGGTTAAAAACCCTAATTGGACAAGAATAAGCCTAGGGAGGACGAAAATGACCTAATTGATCATCCAAAGACACAAACACACCTATTGGATGCACAAGATTTGTTAAAAACCCTAGTTGGACAAGAATATGCCTAGGGAGGACGAAAATGACCTAATTGATCATCCAATGACACAAATGAACTTATTGGACGCACAAGATTGGTTAAAAACCCTAATTGGACAAGAATAAGCCTAGGGAGGACGAAAATGACCTAAATATTAATTCATTGACACAAACACACCTATTGGAAGCACAAGATTGGTTAAAAACCCTAATTGGACAAGAATATGCCTAGGGAGGACGAAAATGACCTAAATGTTAATCCAATGACACAAATGAACTTATTGGATGCACAAGATTGGTTAAAAACCCTAATTGGACAAGAATAAGCCTAGGGAGGACGAAAATGACCTAATTGATCATCCAATGACACAAACACACCTATTGGATGCACAAGATTGGTTAAAAACCCAAATTGCACAAGAATATGCCTTGGGAGGAGGAAAATGACCTAAATATTAATTCAATGACGCAAACAAAGTTATTGGATGCACAAGATTGGTTAAAAACCCTAATTGGACAAGAATAAGCCTAGGGAGGACGAAAATGACCTAATTGATCATACATTGCCACAAACACACCTATTGGATGCATAAGATTGGTTAAAAACCCTAATTGGACAAGAATAAGCCTAGGGAGGATGAAAATGACCTAATTGATCATCCAATGACACTAACTCACCTATTGGATGCACAAGATTGGTTAAAAACCCTAATTGGACAAGAATATGCCTAGGGAGGACGAAAATGACCTAATTGATCATCCAATGACACAAACACACCTATTGGAAGCACAAGATTGGTTAAAAACCCTAATTGGACAAGAATATTCCTAGGAAGGACGAAAATGACCTAATTGATCATCCAATGACACAAACACACCTATTGGATGCACAAGATTTGTTAAAAACCCTAATTGGACAACAATATGCCTAGGGAGGAGGAAAATGACCTAAATATTAATTCAATGACGCAAACAAAGTTATTGGATGCATAAGATTGGTTAAAAACCCTAATTGGACAAGAATAAGCCTAGGGAGGACGAAAATGACCTAATTGATCATCCAATGACACAAACACACCTATTGGATGCACAAGATTGGTTAAAAACCCTAATTGGGCAAGAATATGCCTAGGGAGGACGAAAATGACCTAAATATCAATTCAATGACACAAACCAACTTATTGAATGCACAAGATTGGTTAAAAACCCTAATTGGTCAAGAATAAGCCTAGGGAGGACGAAAATGACCTAAATGTTAATCCAATGACACAAACTCACCTATTGGATGCACAAGATTTGTTAAAAAACCTAATTGGACAAGAATAAGCTTAGGGAGGACGAAAATGACCTAATTGATCATCCAATGACACAAACACACCTATTGGATGCACAAGATTGGTTAAAAACCCTAATTGGACAAGAATAAGCCTAGGGAGGACGAAAATGACCTAATTGATCATCCAAAGACACAAACACATCTATTGAATGCACAAGATTGGTTAAAAACCCTAGTTGGACAATATACCTAGGGAGGACGAAAATGACCTAATTGATCATCCAATGACACAAATGAACTTATTGGATGCACAAGATTGGTTAAAAACCCTAATTGGACAAGAATAAGCCTTGGGAGGACGAAAATGACCTAATTGATCATCCAATGACACAAACACAACTATTGGAAGCACAAGATTGGTTAAAAACCCCAATTGGACAAGAATATGCCTAGGGAGGACAAAAATGACCTAAATGTTAATCCAATGACACAAATGAACTTATTGGATGCACAAGATTGGTTAAAAACCCTAATTGGACAAGAATAAGCCTAGGGAGGACGAAAATGACCTAATTGATCATCCAATGACACAAACACACCTATTGGATGCACAAGATTGGTTAAAAACCCTAATTGGACAAGAATAAGCCAAGGGAGGACAAAAATGACCTAATTGATCATCCAATGACACAAACACACTTATTGGATGCACAAGATTCGTTAAAAACCCTAATTGGACAAGAATATGCCTACGGAGGACAAAAATGACCGAATTGATCATCCAGTGACACAAACACACCTATTGGATGCACAAGATATGTTAAAAACCCTAATTGGACAAGAATAAGCCTAGGGAGGACGAAAATGACCTAAATATTAATTCAATGGCACAAACAAAGTTATTGGATGCACAAGATTGGTTAAAAACCCTAATTGGACAAGAATAAGCCTAGGGAGGACGAAAATGACCTAATTGATCATCCAATGACACAAACACACCTATTGGATGCACAAAATTGGTTAAAAACCCTAATTGGACAAGAATATGCCTAGGGAGGACGAAAATGACCTAATGGATCATCCAATGACACAAACACACCTATTGGATGCACAAGATTGGTTAAAAACTCTAATTGGACAAGAATATGCCTAGGGAGGACGAATATGACCTAAATGTTAATCCAATAACACAAATGAACTTATTGGATGCACAAGATTGGTTAAAAACCCTAATTGGACAAGAATAAGCCTAGGAAGAACGAAAATGACCAAATTGATCATCCACTGACACAAACACACCTATTGGATGCACAAGATTGGTTAAAAACCCTAATTCGACAACAATATGCCTAGGGAGGACGGATATGACCTAAATGTTAATCCAATGACACAAATGAACTTATTGGATGCACAAGATTGGTTAAAAACCCTAATTGGACAAGAATAAGCCTAGGGAGGACGAAAATGACCTAATTGATCATCCAATGACACAAACACACCTATTGGATGCACAAGATAGGTTAAAAACCCTAATTGGACAAGAATATGCCTAGGGAGGACGAATATGACCTAAATATTAATTCAATGACACAAACAAAGTAATTCGATGCACAAGATTGGTTAAAAACCCTAATTGGACAAGAATAAGCCTAGGGAGGACGAAAATGACCTAATTCATCATCCAATGACACAAACACACCTATTGGATGCACAAGATTGGTTAAAAACCCTAATTGGACAAGAATATGCCTAGGGAGGACGAAAATGACCTAAATATTAATTCAATGACACAAACAAACTTATTTGATGCACAAGATTGATTAAAAACCCTAATTGGACTAGAATAAGCCTAGGGAGGACGAAAATGACCTAATTGATCATCCAATGACACAAACACACCTATTGGATGCACAAGATTGGTTAAAAACCCTAATTGGACAAGAATATGCCTAGGGAGAACGAAAATGACCTAATTGTTAATCCAATGACACAACTCAACTTATTGGATGCGCAAGATTGGTTAAAAACCCTAATTGGACAAGAATAAGCCTAGGGAGGACGAAAATGACCTAATTGATCATCCAATGACACAAACACACCTATTGGATGCACAAGATTGGTTAAAAACCCTAATTGGACAAGAATATGCATAGGGAGGACGAAAATGACCTAAATAATAATTCAATGACACAAACAAACTTATTGGATGCACAAGATTGGTTAAAAACCCTAATTGGACAAGAATAAGCCTAGGGAGGACGAAAATGACCTAATTGATCATCCAATGACACAAACACACCTATTGGATGCACAAGATTGGTTAAAAACCCTAATTGGACAAGAATATGCCTAGGGAGGACGATTATGACCTAAATGTTAATCCAATGACACAAACGGACTTATTGGATGCACAAGATTGGTTAAAAACCCTAATTGGACAAGAATATGCCTAGGGAGGACGAAAATGACCTAATTGATCATCCAATGACACAAACACACCTATTGGATGCACAAGATTGGTTAAAAACCCTAATTGGACAAGAATATGCCTAGGGAGGACGAAAATGACCTAATTGATCATCCAATGACACAAATGAACTTATTGGATGCACAAGATTAGTTAAAATCCCTAATTGGACAAGAATAAGCCGAGGGAGGACGAAAATAACCTTATTGATAAGCCAATGACACAAACACACCTATTGGATGCACAAGATTGGTCTAAAACTCTAATTGGACAAGAATATGCCTAGGGAGGACGAAAATGACCTAAATGTTAATCCAATGACACAAATGAACTTATTGGATGCACAAGATTGGTTAAAAACCCTAATTGGACAAGAATAAGCCTAGGGAGGACGAAAATGACCTAATTGATCATCCAATGACACAAACACACCTATTGGATGCACAAGATTGGTTAAAAACCCTAATTGGACAAAAATAAACCTAGGGAGGACGAAAATGGCCTAATTGATCATCCAATGACACAAACACACCTATTGGATGCACAAGATTGGTTAAAAACCCTAATTGGACAAGAATATGCCTAGGGAGGACGAAAATACCCTAATTGATCACCCAATGACACAAAGACACCTATTGGATGCACAAGATTGGTTAAAAACCCTAATTTGACAATAATATGCCTAGGGAGGACGAAAATGACCTAAATGTTAATCCAATGACACAAATGAACTTATTGGATGCACAAGATTGGTTAAAAACCCTAATTGGACAAGAATAAGCCTAGGGAGGACGAAAATGACCTAATTGATCATCCAATGACACAAACACACCTATTGGATGCACAAGATTGGTTAAAAACCCTAATTGGACAAGAATATGCCTAGGGAGGACGAAAATGACCTCATTGTTCATCCAATGACACAAACACACCTATTGGATGCACAAGATTGGTTAAAAACCCTAATTGGACAAGAATAAGCCTAGGGAGAACGAAAATGACCTAAATGTTAATCCAATGATACAACTCAACTTATTGGATGCACAAGATTGGTTAAAAACCCTAATTGGACAAGAATATGCCTAGGGAGGACGAAAATGACCTAAATGTTAATCCAATGACACAAATGAACTTATTGGATGCACAAGATTGGTTAAAAACCCTAATTGGACAAGAATAAGCCTAGGGAGAACGAAAATGACCTAATTCATCATCCAATGACACAAACACACCTATTGGATGCACAAGATTGGTTAAAAACCCTAATTGGACAAGAATATGCCTAGGGAGGACGAAAATGACCTAAATATTAATTCAATGACACAAACAAACTTATTTGATGCACAAGATTGATTAAAAACCCTAATTGGACAACAATAAGCCTAGGGAGGACGAAAATGACCTAATTGATCATCCAATGACACAAACACACCTATTGGATGCACAAGATTGGTTAAAAACCCTAATTGGACAAGAATAAGCCTAGGGAGGACGAAAATGACCTAATTTATCATCCAATGACACTGATGAACTTATTGGATGCACAAGATTGGTTAAAAATCCTAATTGGACAAGAATAAGCCTAGGGAGGACGAAAATGACCTAATTGATCATCCAATGACACAAACACACCTATTGGATGCACAAAATTGGTTAAAAACCCTAATTGGACTAGAATATGCCTAGGGAGGACGACAATGACCTAATGGATTATCCAATGACACAAACACACCTATTGGATGCACAAGATTGGTTAAAAACCCTAATTGGACAAGAACATGCCTAGGGAGGACGAATATGACCAAAATGTTAATCCAATAACACAAATGAACTTATTGGATGCACTAGATTGGTTAAAAACCCTAATTGGACAAGAATAAGCCTAGGAAGAACGAAAATGACCAAATTGATCATCCATCGACACAAACACACCTATTGGATGCACAAGATTGGTTAAAAACCCTAATTGGACAACAATATGCCTAGGGAGGACGGATATGACCTAAATGTTAATCCAATGACACAAATGAACTTATTGGATGCACAAGATTGGTTAAAAACCCTAATTGGACAAGAATAAGCCTAGGGAGGACGAAAATGACCTAATTGATCATCCAATGACACAAACACACCTATTGGATGCACAAGATTGGTTAAAAACCCTAATTGGACAAGAATATGCCTAGGGAGGACGAAAATGACCTAAATATTAATTCAATGACACAAACAAACTGATTGGATGCACAAGATTGGTTAAAAACCCTAACTAGACAAGAATGTGGCTAGGGATGACGAAAATGACCTAATTGATCATCCAATGACACAAACACACCTATTGGATGCACAAGATTGGTTAAAAACCCTAATTGGACAAAAATATGCCTAGGGAGGACAAATATGACCTAAATGTTAATCCAATAACACAAATGAACTTATTGGATGCACAAGATTGGTTAAAAACCCTAATTGGACAAGAATAAGCCTAGGGAGGACGAAAATGACCTAATTGATCATCCAATGACACAAACACACCTATTGGATGCACAAGATTGGTTAAAAACCCTAATTGGACAAGAATATGTCTAGGGAGGACGAAAATGACCTAATTGTTCATCCAATGACACAAACACACCTATTGGATGCACAAGATTGGTTAAAAACCATAATTGGACAAGAATAAGCCTAGGGAGGACGAAAATGACCTAATTGATCATCCAATGACACAAACACACCTATTGGATGCACAAGATTGGTTAAAAACCCGAATTGGACAAGGATATGCCTTGGGAGGACGAAAATGACCTAAATATTAATTCAATGACACAAACAAACTTATTGGATGCACAAGATTGGTTAAAAACCCTAATTGGACAAGAATAAGCCTAGGGAGGACGAAAATGACCTAATTGATCATCCAATGACACAAACACACCTATTGGATGCACAAGATTGGTTAAAAACCCTAATTGGACAAGAATATGCCTAGGGAGGACGAAAATGACCTAATTGATCATCCAATGACACAAACACACCTATTGGATGCACAAGATTGGTTAAAAACCATAATTGGACAAGAATAGGCCTAGGGAGGACGAAAATGACCTAAATGTTAATCCAATGACACAACTTAACTTATTGGATGCACAAGATTGGTTAAAAACCCTAATTGGACAAGAATATGCCTAGGGAGGACGAAAATGACCTAATTGATCATCCAATGACACAAACACACCTATTGGATGCACAAGATTGGTTAAAAACCCTAATTGGACAAGAATATGCCTAGTGAGGACGAAAAAGACCTAATTGATCATCCAATGACACAAACACACCTATTGGATGCACAAGATTGGTTAAAAACCCTAATTGGACAAGAATATGCCTAGGGAGGACGAAAATGGCCTAATTGATCATCCAATGACACAAACACACCTATTGGATGCACAAGATTGGTTAAAAACCCTAATTGGACAAGAATATGCTTAGGGAGGACGAAAATCACCTAATTGATGATCCAATGACACAAACACACCTATTGGATGCACAAGATTGGTTAAAAACCCTAATTGGACAAGAATAAGCCTAGGGAGGACGAAAATGACCAAATTGATCATCCAATGACACAAACTCACCTATTGGATGCACAAGATTGGTTAAAAACCCTAATTGGACAAGAATAAGCCTAGGGAGGACGAAAATGACCTAATTGATCATCCAATGACACAAACACACCTATTGGATGCACAAGATTGGTTAAAAACCCTAATTGGACAAGAATATGCCTAGGGAGGACGAAAATGACCTAATTGATCATCCAATGACACAAATGAACTTATTGGATAGAATAAGCCTAGGGAGGACGAAAATGACCTAATTGATCATCCAATGACACAAACACACCTATTGGATGCACAAGATTGGTTAAAAACCCTAATTGGACAAGAATATGCCTAGGGAGGATGAAAATGACCTAAATGTTAATCCAATGACTCAAATGAACTTATTGGATGCACAAGATTGGTTAAAAACCCTAATTGGACAAGAATAAGCCTAGGGAGGACGAAAATGACCTAATTGATCATCCAATGACACAAACACACCTATTGGATGCACAAGATTGGTTAAAAACCCTGATTGGACAAGAATAAGTCTAGGGAGGACGAAAACGACCTAATTGATCATCCAATGACACAAACACACCTATTGGATGCACAAGATTGGTTAAAAACCCTAATTGGACAAGAATATGCCTAGGGAGGACGAAAATGACCTAAATTTTAATCCAATGACACAAATGAACTTTATTGGATGCACAAGATTGGTTAAAAACCCTAATTGGACAAGAATATGCCTAGGGAGGACGAAAATGACCGAATTGATCATCCAATGATACAAACACACCTATTGGATGCACAAGATTGGTTAAAAACCCTAGTTGGACAAGAACATGTCTAGGGAGGACGAAAATGACCTAATTGATCATCCAATTATACTAATGAACTTATTGGATGCACAAGATTGGTTAAAAACCCTAATTGGACAAGAATAAGCCTAGGGAGGACGAAAATGACCTAATTGATCATCCATTGATACAAACACACCTATTGGACGCACAAGATTGGTTAAAAACCCTAACTGGACAAGAATATGCCTAGGGAGGACGAAAATGACCTAATTGATCATCCAATGACACAAACACCCCTATTGGATGCACAAGATTGGTTAAAAACCCTAATTGGACAAGAATATGCCTAGGGAGGACGAAAATGACCTAAATGTTAATCCAATGACACAAATGAACTTATTGGATCCACAAGATTGCTTAAAAACCCTAATTGGACAAGAATAAGCTTAGGGAGGACGAAAATGACCTAATTGATCATCCAATGACACAAACACACCTATTGGATGCACAAGATTGGTTAAAAACCCTAATTGGACAACAATATGCCTAGGGAGGACGAAAATGACCTAAACATTAATTCAATGACACAAACAAAGTTTTTGGATGCACAAGAATGGTTAAAAACCCTAATTGGACAAGAATAAGCCTAGGGAGAACGAAAATGACCTAAATGTTAATCCAATGACACAACTCAACTTATTGGATGCACAAGATTGGTTAAAAACCCTAATTGGACAAGAATATGCCTAGGGAGGACGAAAATGACCTAATTGATCATCCAATGATACAAACATACCTATTGGATGCACAAGATTGGTTAAAAACCCTAATTGGACAAGAATATGCCTAGGGAGGACGAATATGACCTAAATGTTAATCCAATAACACAAATGAACTTATTGGATGCACAAGATTGGTTAAAAATCCTAATTGGACAAGAATATGCCTAGGGAGGACGAAAATTACCTAAATATTAATTCAATGACACAAACAAACTTATTGGATGCACAAGATTGGTTAAAAACCCTAATTGGACAAGAATAAGCCTAGGGAGGACGAAAATGACCTAATTGATCATCCAATGACACAAACACACCTATTGGATGCACAAGATTGGTTAAAAACCCTA
>JBBPBR010001716.1:25895-95746 GCA_037974775.1 Cicer pinnatifidum
CTAGGCTTATTCTTGTCCAATTAGGGTTTTTAACCAATCTTGTGCATCCAATAAGTTCATTTGTGTCATTGGATTAACATTTAGGTCATATCCGTCCTCCCTAGGCATATTCTTGTCCAATTAGGGTTTTTAACCTATCTTGTGCATCCAATAGGTGTGTTTGTGTCATTGGATGATCAATTAGGTCATTTTCGTTCTCCCTAGGCTTATTCTTGTCCAATTAGGGTTTTTAACCAATCTTGTGCATCCAATATGTGTGTTTGTGTCAATGGATGATCAATTAGGTTAATTTTGTCCTCTCTATGCTTATTCTTGTCCAATTAGGGTTTTTAACCAATCTTGTGCATCCAATAGGTGTGTTTGTGTCAATGGATGATCAATTAGGTCATTTTTGTCCTCCCTAGGCTTTTTCTTGTCCAATTAGGGTTTTTAACCAATCTTGTGCATCCATTAAGTTCATTAGTGTCATTGGATGATCAATTAGGTCATTTTCGTCCTCCCTAGGCATGTTCTGGTCCAATTATGGTTTTTAACCAATCTTGTGCATCCAATAGGTGAGTTTGTGTCATTGGATGATCAATTAGGTCATTTTCGTCCACCCTAGGCTTATTCTTGTCCAATTAGGATTTTTAACCAATCTTGTGCATCCAATAAGTTGAGTTGTGTCATTGGATTAACATTTAGGTCATTTTCGTTCTCCCTAGGCTTATTCTTGTCCAAATAGGGTTTTTAACCAATCTTGTGCATCCAATAAGTTCATTTGTGTCATTGGATTAACATTTAGGTCATATCCGTCCTCCTTAGGCATATTCTTGTCCAATTAGGGTTTTTAACCAATCTTGTGCATCCAATAGGTGTGTTTGTGTCAGTGGATGATCAATTACGTCATTTTCGTTCTCCCTAGGCTTATTCTTGTCCAATTAGGGTTTTTAACCAATCTTGTGCATCCAATAAGTTCATTTGTGTTATTGGATTAACATTTAGGTCATATTCGTCCTCCCTAGGCATATTCTTGTCCAATTAGGGTTTTTAACCAATCTTGTGCATCCAATAGGTGTGTTTGTATCATTGGATGATCAATTAGGTCATTTTCGTCCTCCCTAGGCATATTCTTGTCCAATTATGGTTTTTAACCAATCTTGTGCATCCAATAAGTTCATTAGTGTCATTGGATGATCAATTAGGTCATTTTCGTCCTCCCTGGGCATGTTCTTGTCCAACTATAGTTTTTAACCAATCTTGTGCATCCAATAGGTGTGTTTGTGTCATTGGATGATCAATTAGGTCATTTTCGTCCTCCCTAGGCTTATTCTTGTCCAATTAGGGTTTTTAACCAATCTTGTGCATCCAATAGGTGTGTTTGTGTCATTGGATGATCAATTAGGTCATTTTCGTCCTCCCTAGGCTTATTCTTGTCCAATTAGGGTTTTTAACCAATCTTGTGCATCCTATAAGTTTGTTTGTGTCATTGAATTAATATTTAGGTCATTTTCGTCCTCCCAAGGCATATTCTTGTCCAATTAGGGTTTTTAACCAATCTTGTGCATCCAATAGGTGTGTTTGTGTCATTGGATGATCAATTAGGTCATTTTCGTCATCCCTAGGCTTATTCTTGTCTAATTAGGGTTTTTAACCAATCTTGTGCATCCAATAGGTGTGTTTGTGTCATTGGATGATCAATTAGGTCATTTTCGTCCTCCCTAGGCTTATTCTTGTCCAATTAGGGTTTTTAACCAATCTTGTGCATCCAATAACTTTGTTTGTGTCATTGAATTAATATTTAGGTCATTTTCGTCCTCCCTAGGCATATTCTTGTCCAATTAGGGTTTTTAACCAATCTTGTGTATCCAATAAGTTCATTTGTGCCATTGGATGATCAATTAGGTCATTTTCGTTCTCCCTAGGCATATTCTTGTCCAACTAGGGTTTTTAACCAATCTTGTGCATCCAATAGGTGTGTTTGTGTCATTGGATGATCAATTAGGTCATTTTCGTCCTTCCTAGGCTTATTCTTGTCCAATTAGGGTTTTTAACCAATCTTGTGCATCCAATAAGTTCAGTTGTGTCATTCGATTAACATTTAGGTCATTTTCGTCCTCCCTAGGCATATTCTTGTCCAATTAGGGTTTTTAACCAATCTTGTGCTTCCAATAGCTGTGTTTGTGTCATTGAATGATCAATTAGGTCATTTTCGTCCTCCCTAGGCTTATTCTTGTCCAATTAGGGTTTTTAACCAATCTTGTGCATCCAATAACTTTGTTTGTGTCATTGAATTAATATTTAGGTCATTTTCGTCCTCCATAGGCATATTCTTGTCCAACTTGGGTTTTTAACCAATCTTGTGCATCCAATAGGTGTGTTTGTGTCATTGGATGATCAATTAGGTCATTTTCGTCCTCCATAGGCTTATTCTTGTCCAATTAGGGTTTTTAACCAATCTTGTGCATCCAATAAGTTTGTTTTTGTCATTGAATTAATATTTAGGTCATTTTCGTCCTCCCTAGACATATTCTTGTCCAATTAGGGTTTTTAACCAATCTTGTGCATCCAATAGGTGTGTTTGTGTCATTGGATGATCAATTAGGTCATTTTCGTCCTCCCTAGGCTTATTCTTGTCCAATTAGGGTTTTTAACCAATCTTGTGCATCCAATAGGTGTGTTTATGTCATTGGATGCTCAATTAGGTCATTTTTGTCCTCCCTAGGCTTATTCTTGTCCAATTAGGGTTTTTAACCAATCTTGTGCATCCAATAGGTGTGTTTGTGTCATTGGATGATCAATTAGGTCATTTTCGTCCTCCCTAGGCTTATTCTTGTCCAATTAGGGTTTTTAACCAATCTTGTGCATCCAATAAGTGCATTTGTGTCATTGGATGATCAATTAGGTCATTTTCGTCCTCCCTTGGCATATTCTTCTCCAACTAGGGTTTTAAACCAATCTTGTGCATCCAATAGGTGTGTTTGTGTCATTGGATGATCAATTAGGTCATTTTCGTCCTCCATAGGCTTATTCTTGTCCAATTAGGGTTTTTAACCTATCTTGTGCATCCAATAGGTGTGTTTGTGTCATTGGATGATCAATTAGGTCATTTTCGTCCTCCCTAGGCTTATTCTTGTCCAATTAGGGTTTTTAACCAATCTTGTGCATCCAACAAGTTTGTTTATGTCATTGAATTAATATTTAATTCATTTTCGTCCTCCCTAGGCATATTCTTGTCCAATTAGGGTTTTTACCCAATCTTTTGCATCCAATAGGTGTGTTTGTGTCATTGGATGATCAATTAGGTCATTTTCGTCCTCCCTAGGCATATTCTTGTCCAATTAGGGTTTTTAACCGATCTTGTGCATCCAATAGGTGTGTTTGTGGCAATGGATGATCAATTTGGTCATTTTCGTCCTCCCTAGGCTTATTCTTGTCCAATTAGGGTTTTTAACCAATCTTGTGCATCCAATAGGTGTGTTTGTGTCATTGGATGATCAATTAGGTCATTTTCGTCCTCCCTAGGCTTATTCTTGTCCAATTAGGGTTTTTAACCAATCTTGTGCATCCAATAAGTTCATTTGTGTCATTGGATTAACATTTAGGTCATTTTCGTCCTCCCTAGGCATATTCTTGTCCAATTAGAGTTTTTAACCAATCTTGTGCATCCAATAGGTGTGTTTGTGTCATTGGATGACCAATTAGGTCATTTTCGTCCTTTCTATGCTTATTCTTGTCCAATTTGGGTTTTTAACCAATCTTGTTCATCCAATAGGTGTGTTTGTGTCATTGGATGATCAATTAGGTCATTTTCGTCCTCCCTAGGCTTATTCTTGTCCAATTAGGGTTTTTAACCAATCTTGTGCATCCAATAGGTGTGTTTGTGTCATTGGATGATCAATTAGGTCATTTTCGTCCTCCCTAGGCTTATTCTTGTCCAATTAGGGTTTTTAACTAATCTTGTGCATCCAATAAGTTCATTTGTGTCATTGGATGATCAATTAGGTCATTTTCGTCCTCCCTAGGCATATTCTTGTCCAACTAGGGTTTTAAACCAATCTTGTGCATCCAATAGGTGTGTTTGTGTCTTTGGATGATCAATTAGGTCATTTTCGTCCTCCCTAGGCTTATTCTTGCCCAATTAGGGTTTTTAACCAATCTTGTGCATCCAATAGGTGTGTTTGTGTCATTGGATGATCAATTAGGTCATTTTCGTACTCCCTAGGCTTATTCTTTTCCAATTAGGGTTTTTAACCAATCTTGTGCATCCAATAGGTGTGTTTGTGTCATTGGATGATCAATTAGGTCATTTTCGTCCTCCCTAGGCTTATTCTTGTCCAATTAGGGTTTTTAACCAATCTTGTGCATCCAATAAGTTTGTTTGTGTCATTGAATTAATATTTAGGTCATTTTCGTCCTCCGTAGGCATATTCTTGTCCAATTAGGGTTTTTAACCAATCTTATGCATTCAATAGGTGTGTTTGTGTCATTGGATGATCAATTAGGTCATTTTCGTCCTCCCTAGGCTTATTCTTGTTCAATTAGGGTTTTTAACCAATCATGTGCATCCAATAACTTTGTTTGTGTCATTGAATTAATATTTAGGTCTTTTTCGTCCTCCCTAGGCATATTCTTGTCCAAATAGGGTTTTTAACCAATCTTGTGTATCCAATAAGTTCATTTGTGTCATTGGATGATCAATTAGGTCATTTTCGTTCTCCCTAGGCATATTCTTGTCCAACTAGGGTTTTTAACCAATCTTGTGCATCCAATAGGTGTGTTTGTGTCATTGGATGATCAATTAGGTCATTTTCGTCCTTCCTAGGCTTATTCTTGTCCAATTAGGGTTTTTAACCAATCTTGTGAATCCAATAAGTTCAGTTGTGTCATTGGATTAACATTTAGGTCATTTTCGTCCTCCCTAGGCATATTCTTGTCCAATTAGGGTTTTTAACCAATCTTGTGCTTCCAATAGCTGTGTTTTTGTCATTGAATGATCAATTAGGTCATTTTCGTCCTCCCTAGGCTTATTCTTGTCCAATTAGGGTTTTTAACCAATCTTGTGCATCCAATAACTTTGTTTGTGTCATTGAAATAATATTTAGATCATTTTCGTCCTCCCTAGGCATATTCTTGTCCAATTAGGGTTTTTAACCAATCTTGTGCATCCAATAGGTGTGTTTGTGTCATTGGATGATCAATTAGGTCATTTTCGTCCTCCCTAGGCTTATTCTTGTCCAATTAGGGTTTTTAACCAATCTTGTGCATCCAATAAGTTGAGTTGTGTCATTGGATTAACATTTAGGTCATTTTCATTCTCCCTAGGCTTATTCTTGTCGAACTAGGTTTTTAACCAATCTTGTGCATCCAATAAGTTCATTTGTGTCATTGGATTCACATTTAGGTCATTTTCGTCCTCCCTAGGCATATTCTTGTCCAATTAGGGTTTTTAACCAATCTTGTGCATCCAATAGGTGTGTTTATCTCATTGGATGATCAATTAGGTCACTTTGATCCTCCCTAGGCTTATTCTTGTCCAATTAGGGTTTTTAACCAATCTTGTGCATCCAATAAGTTCATTTGTGTCATTGGATTAACATTTAGGTCATTTTCGTCCTCCCTAGGCATATTCTTGTCCAATTAGGGTTTTTAACCAATCTTGTGCATCCAATAGGTGTGTTTGTGTCATTGGATGATCAATTAGGTCATTTTCGTCCTCCCTAGGCTTATTCTTGTCCAATTAGGGTTTTTAACCAATCTTGTGCATCCAATAGGTGTGTTTGTGTCATTGGATGATCAATTAGGTCATTTTCGTCCTCCCTAGGCTTATTCTTGTCCAATTAGGGTTTTTAACCAATCTTGTGCTTCCAATAAGTTGAGTAGTGTCATTGGATTAACATTTAGGTCATTTTTGTCCTCCCTTGGTTTATTCTTGTCCAATTAGGGTTTTTAACCAATCTTGTGCATCCAATAAGTTTGTTTGTGTCATTGGATTATCAATTAGGTCATTTTCGTCCTCCCTAGGCTTATTTTTGTCCAATTAGGGTTTTTAACCAATCTTGTGCATCCAATAAGTTTGTTTGTGTCATTGAATTAATATTTAGGTCATTTTCGTCCTCCCTAGGCATCATCTTGTCCAATTAGGATTTTTAACCAATCTTTTGCATCCAATAGGTGTATTTGTGTCATTGGATGATCAATTAGGTCATTTTCGTCCTCCCTAGGTTTATTCTTGTCCAATTAGGGTTTTTAATTAATCTTGTGCATCCAAAAACTTTGTTTGTGTCATTAAATTAATATTTAGGTCATTTTCGTCCTCCCTAGGCATATTCTTGTCCAATTAGGGTTTTTAACCAATCTTGTGCATCCAATAGGTGTGTTTGTGTCATTGGATGATCAATTAGGTCATTTTCGTCCTCCCTAGGCTTATTCTTGTCCAATTAGGGTTTTTAACCAATCTTGTGCATCCAATAGGTGTGTTTGTGTCATTGGATGATCAATTAGGTCATTTTCGTCCTCCCTAGGCTTATTCTTGTCCAATTAGGGTTTTTAACCAATCTTGTGCATCCAATAGGTGTGTTTGTGTCATTGGATGATCAATTTGCTCATTTTCGTCCTCCCTAGGCTTATTCTTGTCCAATTAGGGTTTTTAACCAATCTTGTGCATCCAATAAGTTTGTTTGTGTCATTGAATTAATATTTAGTTCATTTTCGTCCTCCCTAGGCATCATCTTGTCCAATTAGGGTTTTTAACCAATCTTGTGCATCCAATAGGTGTGTTTGTGTCATTGGATGATCAATTAGGTCATTTTCGTCCTCCCTAGGCTTATTCTTGTCCAATTAGGGTTTTTAACCAATCTTGTGCATCCAATAAGTTGAGTTGTGTCATTGGATTAACATTTAGGTCATTTTCGTTCTCCCTAGGCATATTCTTGTCCAATTAGGGTTTTTAACCCATCTTGTGCATCGAATAAGTTCATTTGTGTTATTGGATTAACATTTAGGTCATATTCGTCCTCCCTAGGCATATTGTTGTCCAATTAGGGTTTTTAACCAATCTTGTGCATCCAATAGGTGTGTTTGTGTCATTGGATGATCAATTAGGTCATTTTCGTCCTCCCTAGGCTTATTCTTGTCCAATTAGGGTTTTTAACCAATCTTGTGCATCCAATAACTTTGTTTGTGTCATTGAATTAATATTTAGGTCATTTTCGTCCTCCCTAGGCATATTCTTGTCCAATTAGGGTTTTTAATCAATCTTGTGCACCCAATAGGTGTGTTTGTGTCATTGGATGATCAATTTGGTCATTTTCGTCCTCCATAGGCTTATTCTTGTCCAATTAGGGTTTTTAACCAATCTTGTGCATCCAATATGTGTGTTTTTGTCATTGGATAATAAATTAGGTCATTTTCTTCCTCCCCAGGCTTATTCTTGTCCAATTAGGGTTTTCAACCAATCTTGTGCATCCAATAGAAGTGTTTGTGTCATTGGATGATCAATTAGGTCATTTTCGTCCTCTCTAGGCTTATTCTTGTCCAATTAGTGTTTTTAACCAATCTTGTGCATCCAATAGGTGTGTTTGTGTCATTGGATGATCAATTAGGTCATTTTCGTCCTCCCTAGGCATATTCTTGTCCAGTTAGGGTTTTTAACCAATCTTGTGCATCCAATAGGTGTGTTTGTGTCATTGGATGATCAATTAGGTCATTTTCGTCCTCCCTAGGCTTATTCTTGTCCAATTAGGGTTTTTAACCAATCTTGTGCATCCAATAAGTTCATTTGTGTCATTGGGTGATCAATTAGGTCATTTTCGTCCTCCCTAGGCATATTCTTGTCTAACTAGGGTTTTTAACCAATCTTGTGCATCCAATAGGTGTGTTTGTGTCATTGGATGATCAATTAGGTCATTTTCGTCCTCCCTAGGCTTATTCTTGTCCAATTAGGGTTTTTAACCAATCTTGTGCATCCAATAGGTGTGTTTGTGTCATTGGATGATCAATTAGGTCATTTTCGTCCTCCCTAGGCTTATTCTTGTCCAATTAGGGTTTTTAACCAATCTTGTGCATCAAATAAGTTTGTTTTTGTCATTGAATTATTATTTAGGTCATTTTCGTCCTCCCTAGGCATATTCTTGTCCAATTAGGCTTTTTAACCAATCTTGTGCTTCCAATAGGTGTGTTTGTGTCATTGGATGATCAATTAGGTCATTTTCGTCCTCCCTAGGCTAATTCTTGTCCAATTAGGGTTTTTAACCAATCTTGTGCATCCAATAGGTGTGTTTGTGTCATTGGATGATCAATTAGGTCATTTTCGTCCTCCCTAGGCATATTCTTGTCCAATTAGGGTTTTTAACCAATCTTGTGCATCCAATAAGTTGCGTTGTGTCATTGGATTAACATTTAGGTCATTTTCATTCTCCCTAGGCTTATTCTTGTCCAATTAGGGTTTTTAACCAATCTTGTGCATCCAATAGGTGTGTTTGTGTCATTGGATGATCAATTAGGTCATTTTCGTCCTCCCTAGGCTTATTCTTGTCCAATTAGGGTTTTTAACCAACCTTGTGCATCCAATAGGTGTGCTTGTGTCATTGGATGATCAATTAGGTCATTTTCGTCCTCCCTAGGCTTATTCTTGTCCAATTAGGGTTTTTAACCAATCTTGTGCATCCAATAGGTGTGTTTGTGTCATTGGATGATCAATTAGGTCATTTTCGTCCTCCCTAGGCTTATTCTTGTCCAATTAGGGTTTTTAACCAATCTTGTGCATCCAATAGGTGTGTTTGTGTCATTGGATGATCAATTAGGTCATTTTCGTCCTCCCTAGGCTTATTCTTGTCCAATTAGGGTTTTTAACCAATCTTGTGCATCCAATAGGTGTGTTTGTGTCATTGGATGATCAATTAGGTCATTTTCGTCCTTTCTATGCTTATTTTTGTCCAATTAGGGTTTTTAAGCAATCTTGTGCATCCAATAAGTTCATTTGTGTCATTGGATGATCAATTAGGTCATTTTCGTCCTCCCTAGGCATATTCTTGTCCAACTAGGGTTTCTAACCAATCTTGTGCTTCCAATAGATGTGTTTGTGTCATTGGATGATCAATTAGGTCATTTTCGTCCTCCCTAGGCTTATTCTTGTCCAATTAGGGTTTTTAACCAATCTTGTGCATCCAATAGGTGTGTTTGTGTCATTGGATGATCAATTAGGTCATTTTCGTCCTCCCTAGGCTTATTCTTGTCCAATTAGGGTTTTTAACCAATCTTGTGCATCCAATAGGTGTGTTTGTGTCATTGGATGATCAATTAGGTCATTTTCGTCCTCCCTAGGCATATACTTGTCCAATTAGGGTTTTTAACCAATCTTGTGCATCCAATAAGTTTGTTTGTTTCATTGAATTAATATTTAGGTCATTTTCATCATCCCTAGGCATATTCTTGTCCAATTAGGGTTTTTAACCAATCTTGTGCATCCAATAGGTGTGTTTGTGTCATTGGATGATCAATTAGGTCATTTTCGTCCTCCCTAGGCTTATTCTTGTCCAATTAGGGTTTTTAACCAATCTTGTGCATCCAATAAGTTCATCTGTGTCATTGGATGATCAATTAGGTCATTTTCGTCCTCCCTAGGCATATTCTTGTCCAACTAGGGTTTTAAACCAATCTTGTGCATCCAATAGGTGTGTTTGTGTCATTGGATGATCAATTAGGTCATTTTCATCCTCCCTAGGCTTATTCTTGTCCAATTAGGGTTTTTAATCAATCTTGTGCATCCAATAGGTGTGTTTGTGTCATTGGATGATCAATTTAGGTCATTTTCGTCATCCCTAGGCATATTCTTGTCAAATTAGGGTTTTTAACCAATCTTGTGCATCCAATAGGTGTGTTTGTGTCATTGGATGATCAATTAGGTCATTTTCGTCCTCCCTAGGCTTATTCTTGTCCAATTAGGGTTTTTAACCAATCTTGTGCATCCAATAAGTTCATTTGTGTCATTGGATGATCAATTAGGTCATTTTCGTCCTCCCTAGGCATACTCTTGTCCAACTAGGGTTTTAAACCAATCTTGTGCATCCAATAGGTGTGTTTGTGTCATTGGATGATCAATTAGGTCATTTTCGTCCTCCCTAGGCTTATTCTTGTCCAATTAGGGTTTTTAACCAATCTTGTGCATCCAATAGGTGTGTTTGTGTCATTGGATGATCAATTAGGTCATTTTCGTCCTCCCTAGGCTTATTCTTGTCCAATTAGGGTTTTTAACCAATCTTGTGCATCCAATAACTTTGTTTGTGTCATTGAATTAATATTTAAGTCATTTTTGTCCTCCCTAGGCATATTCTTGTCCAATTAGGGTTTTTAACCAATCTTGTGCATCCAATAGGTGTGTTTGTGTCATTGGATGATCTATTAGGTCATTTTCGTCCTCCTTAGGCTTATTCTTGTCCAATTAGGGTTTTTAACCAATCTTGTGCATCCAATAAGTTCATTTGTGTCATTGGTTTAACATTTAGGTCATTATCGTCCTCCCTAGGCATATTCTTGTCCAATTAGGGTTTTTAACCAATCTTGTGCTTCCAATAGGTGTGTTTGTGTCATTGGATGATCAATTAGGTCATTTTCGTCCTCCCTAGGCTTATTCTTGTCCAATTAGGGTTTTTAACCGATATTGTGCATCCAATAGGTGTGTTTGTGTCATTGGATGATCAATTTGGTCATTTTCGTCCTCCCTAGGCTTATTCTTGTCCAATTAGGGTTTTTAACCAATCTTGTGCATCCAATAGGTGTGTTTGTGTCATTGGATGATCAATTAGGTCATTTTCGTCCTCCCTAGGTTTATTCTTGTCCAATTAGGGTTTTTAACAAATCTTGTGCATCCAATAAGTTCATTTGTGTCATTGGAAGATCAATTAGGTCATTTTCGTCCTCCCTAGGCATATTCTTCTACAACTAGGGTTTTTAACCAATCTTGTGCATCCAATAAGTTCATTTGTGTCATTGGATGATCAATTAGGTCATTTTTGTCCTCCCTAGGATTATTCTTGTCCAATTAGGGTTTTTAACCAATCTTGTGCATCCAATAGGTGTGTTTGTGTCATTGGATGATCAATTAGGTCATTTTCGTCCTCCCTAGGCTTATTCTTGTCCAATTAGGGTTTTTAACCAATCTTGTGCATCCAATAGGTGTGTTTGTGTCATTGGATGATCAATTAGGTCATTTTCGTCCTCCCTAGGCTTATTCTTGTCCAATTAGGGTTTTTAACCAATCTTGTGCATCCAATAGGTGTGTTTGTGTCATTGGATGATCAATTAGGTCATATTCGTCCTCCCTAAGCATATTCTTGTCCAATTAGGGTTTTTAACCAATCTTGTGCATCCAATAAGTTCATTTGTGTCATTGGATGATCAATTAGGTCATTTTCGTCCTCCCTAGGCATATTCTTGTCCAACTAGGGTTTTAAACCAATCTTGTGAATCCAATAGGTGTGTTTGTGTCATTGGATGATCAATTAGGTCATATTCGTCCTCCCTAGTCTTATTCTTGTCCAATTAGGGTTTTTAACCAATCTTGTGTATCCAATAGGTGTGTTTGTGTCATTGGATGATCAATTAGGTCATTTTCGTCCTCCCTAGGCTTATTCTTGTCCAATTAGGGTTTTTAACCAATCTTGTGCATCCAATAGGTGTGTTTGTGTCATTGGATGATCAATTAGGTCATTTTCGTCCTCCCTAGGCTTATTCTTGTCCAATTAGGGTTTTTAACCAATCTTGTGCATCCAATAAGTTTGTTTGTGTCATTGAATTAATATTTAAGTCATTTTCCTCCTCCCTAGACATATTCTTGTCCAATTAGGGTTTTTAACCAATCTTGTGCATCTAATAGGTGTGTTTGTGTCATTGGATGATCAATTAGGTCATTTTTGTCCTCCCTAGGCATATTCTTGTCCAATTAGGGTTTTTAACCAATCTTGTGCTTCCAATAGGTGTGTTTGTGTCATTGGATGATCAAGTAGGTCATTTTGGTCCTCCCAGGGCTTATTCTTGTCCAATTAGGGTTTTTAACCAATCTTGTGCATCCAATAGGTGTGTTTGTGTCATTGGATGATCAATTAGGTCATTTTCGTCCTCCCTAGGCTTATTCTTGTCCAATTAGGGTTTTTAACCAATCTTGTGCATCCAATAAGTTTGTTTGTGTCATTGAATTAATATTTAGGTCCTTTTCGTCCTCCCTAGGCATATTCTTGTCCAATTAGGTTTTTTAACCAATCTTGTGCTTCCAATAGGTGTGTTAGTGTCATTGGATGATCAATTAGGTCATTTTGGTCCTCCCTAGGCTTATTCTTGTCCAATTAGGGTTTTTAACCAATCTTGTGCATCCAATAGGTGTGTTTGTGTCATTGGATGATCAATTAGGTCATTTTCGTCCTCCCTAGGCTTATTCTTGTCCAATTAGGGTTTTTAACCAATCTTGTGCATCCAATAAGTTTGTTTGTGTCATTGAATTAATATTTAGGTCATTTTCGTCCTCCCTAGGCATATTCTTGTCCAATTAGGGTTTTTAACCAATCTTGAGCATCCAATAAGTTGAGTTGTGTCATTGGATTAACATTTAGGTCATTTTCGTTCTCCCTAGGCTTATTCTTGTCCAATTAGGTTTTTTAACCAATCTTGTGCATCCAATAAGTTCATTTGTGTTATTGGATTAACATTTAGGTCATAATCGTCCTCCCTAGACATATTCTTGTCCAATTAGGGTTTTTAACCAATCTTGTGCATCCAATAGGTGTGTTTATGTCCTTGGATGATCAATTAGGTCATTTTCGTCCTCCCTAGGCATGTTCTTGTCCAATTAGGGTTTTTAACCAATCTTGTGCATCCAATAGGTGTGTTTGTGTCATTGGATGATCAATTAGGTCATTTTCGTCCTCCCTAGGCTTATTCTTGTCCAATTAGGGTTTTTAACCAATCTTGTGCATCCAATAAGTTGAGTTGTGTCATTGGATTAACATTTAGGTCATTTTCATTCTCCCTAGGCTTATTCTTGTCCAATTAGGTTTTTAACCAATCTTGTGCATCCAATAAGTTCATTTGTTTCATTGGATTCACATTTAGGTCATTTTCGTCCTCCCTAGGCATATTCTTGTCCAATTAGGGTTTTTAACCAATCTTGTGCATCCAATAAGTTGAGTTGTGTCATTGGATTAACATTTAGCTCATTTTCGTTCTCCCTAGGCTTATTCTTGTCCAATTATGGTTTTTAACCAATCTTGTGCATCCAATAAGTTCATTTGTGTTATTGGATTAACATTTAGGTCATATTCGTCCTCCCTAGGCATATTCTTGTCCAATTAGGATTTTTAACCAATCTTGTGCATCCGATAGGTGTGTTTCTGTCATTTGATGATCAATTAGGTCATTTTTGTCCTCCCTGGGCTTATTCTTGTCCAATTAGGGTTTTTAACCAATCTTGTGCATCCAATAGGTGTGTTTCTGTCATTGGATGATCAATTAGGTCATTTTCGTCCTCCCTAGGCTTATTCTTGTCCAATTAGGGTTTTTAAACAATCTTGTGCATCCAATAAGTTCATTTGTGTCATTGGATTAACATTTAGGTCATTTTCGTCCTCCCTAGGCATATTCTTTTCCAATTAGGGTTTTTAACCAATCTTGTGCATCCAATAGGTGTGTTTGTGTCATTGGATGATCAATTTAGGTCATTTTCGTTCTCCCTAGGCATATTCTTGTCCAATTAGGGTTTTTAACCAATCTTATGCATCCAATAGGTGTGTTTGTGTCATTGGATGATCAATTAGGTCATTTTCGTCCTCCCTAGGCTTATTCTTGTCCAATTAGGGTTTTTAACCAATCTTGTGCATCCAATAGGTGTGTTTGTGTCATTGGATGATCAATTAGGTCATTTTCGTCCTCCCTAGGCTTATTCTTGTCCAATTAGGGTTTTTAACCAATCTTGTGCATCCAATAAGTTTGTTTGTGTCATTGAATTAATATTTAGGTCATTTTCGTCCTCCCTAGGCATATTCTTGCCCAATTAGGATTTTTAACCAATCTTGTGCATCCAATAGGTGTGTTTGTACCATTGGATGATCAATTAGGTCATTTTTGTCCTCCATAGGCTTATTCTTGTCCAATTAGGGTTTTTAACCAATCTTGTGCTTCCAATAGGTGTGTTTGTGTCATTAGATGATCAATTAGGTCATTCTGGTCCCCCCTAGGCTTATTCTTGTCCAATTAGGGTTTTTAACCAATCTTGTGCATCCAATAGGTGTGTTTGTGTCATTGGATGATCAATTAGGTCATTTTCGTCCTCCCTAGGCTTATTCTTGTCCAATTAGGGTTTTTAACCAATCTTGTGCATCCAATAAGTTTGTTTGTGTCATTGAATTAATATTTAGGTCATTTTCGTCCTCCCTAGGCATATTCTTGTCCAATTAGGGTTTTTAACAAAACTTGTGCATCCAATAGGTGTGTTTGTGTCATTGGATGATCAATTAGGTCATTTTCGTCCTCCCTAGGCTTATTCTTGTCCAATTAGGGTTTTTAACCAATGTTGTGCATCCAATAAGTTCATTTGTGTCATTGGATTAACATTTAGGTCCAATCCGTCCTCCCTAGGCATATTCTTGTCCAATTAGGGTTTTTAACCAATCTTGTGCATCCAATAGGTGTGTTTGTGTCATTGGATGATCAATTAGGTCATTTTCGTTCTCCCTAGGCTTATTCTTTTCCAATTAGGGTTTTTAACCAATCTTGTGCATCCAATATGTGTGTTTGTGTCAATGGATGATCAATTAGGTTAATTTTGTCCTCTCTATGCTTATTCTTGTCCAATTAGGGTTTTTAACCAATCTTGTGCATCCAATAGGTGTGTTTGTGTCAATGGATGATCAATTAGGTCATTTTTGTCCTCCCTAGGCTTATTCTTGTCCAATTAGGGTTTTTAACCAATCTTGTGCTTCCATTAAGTTCATTAGTGTCATTGGATGATCAATTAGGTCATTTTCGTCCTCCCTAGGCATGTTCTGGTCCAACTATGGTTTTTAACCAATCTTGTGCATCCAATAGGTGTGTTTGTGTCATTGGATGATCAATTAGGTCATTTTCGTCCTCCCTAGGCTTATTCTTGTCCAATTAGGGTTTTTAACCAATCTTGTGCATCCAATAAGTTGAGTTGTGTCATTGGATTAACATTTAGGTCATTTTCGTTCTCCCTAGGCTTATTCTTGTCCAAATAGGGTTTTTAACCAATCTTGTGCTTCCAATAAGTTCATTTGTGTCATTGGATTAACATTTAGGTCATATCCGTCCTCCTTAGGCATATTCTTGTCCAATAAGGGTTTTTAACCAATCTTGTGCATCCAATAGGTGTGTTTGTGTCAGTGGATGATCAATTACGTCATTTTTGTTCTCCCTAGGCTTATTCTTGTCCAATTAGGGTTTTTAACCAATCTTGTGCATCCAATAAGTTCATTTGTGTTATTGGAATAACATTTAGGTCATATTCGTCCTCCCTAGGCATATTCTTGTCCAATTAGGGTTTTTAACCAATCTTGTGCATCCAATAAGTTCATTAGTGTCATTGGATGATCAATTAGGTCATTTTCGTCCTTCCTAGGCATGTTCTTGTCCAACTATAGTTTTTAACCAATCTTGTGCATCCAATAGGTGTGTTTGTGTCATTGGATGATCAATTAGGTCATTTTCGTCCTCCCTAGGCTTAGTCTTGTCCAATTAGGGTTTTTAACCAATCTTGTGCATCGAATAAGTTGAGTTGTGTCATTGGATTAACATTTAGGTCATTGTCATTCTCCCTATGCTTATTCTTGTCCAATTAGGGTTTTTAACCAATCTTGTGCATCCAATAGATGTGTTTGTGTCATTGGATGATCAATTAGGTCAATTTCGTCCTCCCCAGGCTTATTCTTGTCCAATTAGGGTTTTTAACCAATCTTGTGCATCCAGTAGGTGTGTTTGTGTCATTGGATGATCAATTAGGTCATTTTCGTCCTCCCTAGGCTTATTCTTGTCCAATTAGGGTTTTTAACCAATCTTGTGCATCCAATAAGTTTGTTTGTGTCATTGAATTAATATTTAGGTCATTTTCGTCCTCCCTAGGCTTATTCTTGTCCAATTAGGGTTTTTAACCAATCTTGTGCATCCAATAAGTTTGTTTGTGTCATTGAATTAATATTTAGGTCATTTTCGTCCTCCCTAGGCTTATTCTTGTCAAATTAGGGTTTTTAACCAATCTTGTGCATCCAATAACTTTGTTTGTGTCATTGAAATAATATTTAGGTCATTTTCGTCCTCCCTAGGCATATTCTTGTCCAATTAGGGATTTTAACCAATCTTGTGCATCCAATAACTTTCTTTGTGTCATTGAATTCATATTTAGGTCATTTTCGTCCTCCCTAGGCATATTCTTGTCCAATTAGGGTTTTTAACCAATCTTGTGCATCCAATAAGTTCATTTGTGTCATTGGATGATCAATTAGGTCATTTTCGTCCTCCCTAGGCATATTCTTGTCCAACTAGAGTTTTTAACCAATCTTGTGCATCCAATAGGTGTGTTTGTGTCATTGGATGATCAATTAGGTCATTTTCGTCCTCCCTAGGCATATTCTTGTCCAATTAGGGTTTTTAACCAATCTTGTGCATCCAATAGGTGTGTTTGTGTCATTGGATGATCAATTAGGTCATTTTCGTCCTCCCTAGGCTTATTCTTGTCCAATTAGGGTTTTTAACCAATCTTGTGCTTCCAATAGGTCTGTTTGTGTCATTGGATGATCAATTAGGTCATTTTCGTCCTCCCTAGGCTTATTAATGTCCAATTAGGGTTTTTAACCAATCTTGTGCATCCAATAAGTTTATTTGTGTCATTGAATTAATATTTAGATCATTTTCGTCCTCCCTAGGCATATTCTTGTCCAATTAGGATTTTTAACCAATCTTGTGCATCCAATAGGTGTGTTTGTGTCATTGGATGATCAATTAGGTCATTTTCGTCCTCCCTAGGCATATTCTTGTCCAGTTAGGGTTTTTAACCAATCTTGTGCATCCAATAGGTGTGTTTGTGTCATTGGATGATCAATTAGGTCATTTTCGTCCTCCCTAGGCTTAGTCTTGTCCAATTAGGGTTTTTAACCAATCTTGTGCATCCAATAAGTTCATTTGTGTCATTGGATTAACATTTAGGTCATTTTCGTCCTCCCTAGGCATATTCTTGTCCAATTAGGGTTTTTAACCAATCTTGTGCATCCAATAGGTGTGTTTGTGTCATTGGATGATCAATTAGGTTATTTTCGTCCTCCCTAGGCTTATTCTTGTCCAATTAGGGTTTTTAACCAATCTTGTGCATCCAATAGGTGTGTTTGTGTCATTGGATGACCAATTAGGTCATTTTCGTCCTCCCTAGGCATATTCTTGTCCAATTAGCGTTTTTAACCAATCTTGTGCATCCATTAGGTGTGTTTGTGGCAATGGATGATCAATTAGGTCATTTTCGTCCTCCCTAGGCTTATTCTAGTCAAATTAGGGTTTTTAACCAATCTTGTGCATCCAATAGGTGTGTTTGTGTCATTGGATGATCAATTAGGTCATTTTCGTTCTCCCTAGGCTTATTCTTGTCCAATTAGGGTTTTTAACCAATCTTGTGCATCCAATAAGTTGAGTTGTGTCATTGGATTAACATTTACGTCATTTTCGTAATCCCTAGGCTTATTCTTGTCCAATTAGGGTTTTTAACCAATCTTGTGCATCCAATAGGTGTGTTTGTGTCATTGGATGATCAATTAGGTCATTTTCGTCCTCCATAGGCTTATTCTTGTCCAATTAGAGTTTTTAACCAATCTTGTGCATCCAATAAGTTGAGTTGTGTCATTGGATTAACATTTAGGTCATTTTCGTCCTCCCTAGGCTTATTCTTGTCCAATTAGGGTTTTTAACCAATCTTGTGCATCCAATAAGTTCATTTGTGTCATTGGATTAACATTTAGGTCATTTTCGTCCTCCCTAGGCTTATTCTTGTCCAATTAGGGTTTCTTACCAATCTTGTGCATCCAATAGGTGTGTTTAGTCATTTGATGAACATTTAGGTTATTTTCATCCTCCCTAGGCTTATTCTTGTCCAATTAGGGTTTTTAACCAATCTTGTGCATCCAATAAGTTCATTTGTGTCATTGGATTAACATTTAGGTCATTTTCGTCCTCCCTAGGCTTATTCTTGTCCAATTAGGGTTTTTAACCAATCTTGTGTATCCAATAGGCGTGTTTGTGTCATTGGATGATCAATTAGGTCATTTTCGTCATCCCTAGGCTTATTCTTGTCCAATTAGGGTTTTTAACCAATCTTGAGCATCCAATAAGTTTGTTTGTTTCATTGAATTAATATTTAGGTCATTTTCGTCCTCCCTAGGCATATTCTTGTCCAATTAGGGTTTTTAACCAATCTTGTGCATCCAATAGGTGTGTTTGTGTCATTGGATGATCAATTAGGTCATTTTCGTCCTCCCTAGGTTTATTCTTGTCCAATTAGGGTTTTTAACCAATCATGTGCATCCAATAGGTGTGTTTGTGTCATTGGATGATCAATTAGGTCATTTTCGTCCTCCCTAGGTTTATTCTTGTCCAATTAGGGTTTTTAACCAATCTTGTGCATCCAATAGGTGTGTTTGTGTCATTGGATGATCAATTAGGTCATTTTCGTCCTCCCTAGGCTTATTCTTGTCCAATTAGGGTTTTTAACCAATCTTGTGCATCCAATAGGCGTGTTTTTGTCATTGGATGATCAATTAGGTCATTTTCTTCCTCCCTAGGCTTTTTCTTGTCCAATTAGGGTTTTTAACCGATCTTTTGCATCCAATAGGTGTGTTTGTGTCATTGGATGATCAATTAGTTCATTTTCGTCCTCTCTAGGCTTATTCTTGTCCAATTAGGGTTTTTAACCAATCTTGTGCATCCAATAGGTGTGTTTGTGTCATTGGATGATCAATTAGGTCATTTTCGTCCTCCCTAGGCTTATTCTTGTCCAATTAGGGTTTTTAACCAATCTTATGCATCCAATAGGTGTGTTTGTGTCATTGGATGATCAATTAGGTCATTTTCGTCCTTCCTAGGCTTATTCTTGTCCAATTAGGGTTTTTAACCAATCTTGTGCATCCAATAAGTTCATTTGTGTCATTGGATTAACATATAGGTCATTTTCGTCCTCCCTAGGCATATTCTTGTCCAATTAGGGTTTTTAACCAATCTTGTGCATCCAATAAGTTCATTTGTGTTATTGGATTAACATTTAGGTCATTTTCGTCTTCCCTTGGCATATTCTTGTCCAATTAGGGTTTTTAACCAATCTTGTGCATCCAATAGGTGTGGTTGTGTCATTGGATAATCAATTAGGTCATTTTTGTCCTCCCTAGGCTTATTCTTGTCCAATTAGGGTTTTTAACCAATCTTGTGCATCCAATAAGTTTGTTTGTGTCATTGAATTAATATTTAGGTTATTTTGGTCCTCCCTAGGCATATTCTTGTCCAATTAGGGTTTTTAACCAATCTTGTGCATCCAATAGGTGTGTTTGTGTCATTGGATGATCAATTAGGTCATTTTCGTCCTCCCTAGGCTTATTCTTGTCCAATTAGGGTTTTTAACCAATCTTGTGCATCCAATAACTTTGTTTGTGTCCTTGAATTAATATTTAGGTCATTTTCGTCCTCCCTAGGCATATTCTTGTCCAATTAGGGTTTTTACACCAATCTTGGGCTTCCAATAGGTGTGTTTGTGTCATTGGATGATCAATTAGGTCATTTTCGTCCTCCCTAGGCTTATTCTTGTCCAATTAGGGTTTTTAACCAATCTTGTGCATCCAATAGGTGTGTTTGTGTCATTGGATGATCAATTAGGTCATTTTCGTCCTCCCTAGGCTTATTCTTGTCCAATTAGGGTTTTTAACCAATCTTGTGCATCCAATAAGTTTGTTTGTGTCATTGAATTATATTTAGGACATTTTCGTCCTCCCTAGGCATATTCTTTTCCAATTAGGGTTTTTAACCAATCTTGTGCATCCAATAGGTGTGTTTGCGGCAATGGATGATCAATTAAGTCATTTTCGTCCTCCCTAGGCTTATTCTTGTCCAATTAGGGTTTTTAACCAATCTTGTGCATCCAATAGGTGTGTTTGTGTCATTGGATGATCAATTAGGTCATTTTCGTCCTCCCTAGGCTTATTCTTGTCCAATTAGGGTTTTTAACCAATCTTGTGCATCCAATAACTTTGTTTGTGTCATTGAATTAATATTTAGGTCATTTTCGTCCCCCCTAGGCTTATTCTTGTCCAATTAGGGTTTTTAACCAATCTTGTGCATCCAATAAGTTCATTTGTGTCATTGGATTAACATTTAGGTCATTTTCGTCCTCCCTAGGCATATTCTTGTCCAATTAGGGTTTTTAACCAATCTTGTGTATCCAATAGGTGTGCTTGTGTCATTGGATGATCAATTAGGTCATTTTGGTCCTCTCTAGGCTTATTCTTGTCCAATTAGGGTTTTTAACCAATCTTGTGCATCCAATAGGTGTGTTTGTGTCATTGGATGATCAATTAGGTCATTTTCGTCCTCCCTAGGCTTATTCTTGTCCAATTAGGGTTTTTAACCAATCTTGTGCTTCCAATAGGTGTGTTTGTGTCATTGGATGATCAATTAGGTCACTTTCGTCCTCCCTAGGCATATTCTTGTCCAATTAGGGTTTTTAACCAATCTTGTGCATCCAATAGGTGTGTTTGTGTCATTGGATGATCAATTAGGTCATTTTCGTTCTCCCTAGGCTTATTCTTGTCCAAATAGGGTTTTTAACCAATCTTGTGCATCCAATAAGTTCATTTGTGTCATTGGATTAACATTTAGGTCATATCCGTCCTCCTTAGGCATATTCTTGTCCAATTAGGGTTTTTAACCAATCTTGTGCATCCAATAGGTGTGTTTGTGTCAGTGGATGATCAATTACGTCATTTTCGTTCTCCCTAGGCTTATTCTTGTCCAATTAGGGTTTTTAACCAATCTTGTGCATCCAATAAGTTCATATGTGTTATTGGATTAACATTTAGGTCATATTCGTCCTCCCTAGGCATATTCTTGTCCAATTAGGGTTTTTAACCAATCTTGTGCATCCAATAAGTTCATTAGTGTCATTGGATGATCAATTAGGTCATTTTCGTCCTCCCTAGGCATGTTCTTGTCCAACTATAGTTTTTAACCAATATTGTGCATCCAATAGGTGTGTTTGTGTCATTGGATGATCAATTAGGTCATTTTCGTCCTCCCTAGGCTTATTCTTGTCCAATTCGGGTTTTTAACCAATCTTGTGCATCCAATAAGTTGAGTTGTGTCATTGGATTAACATTTAGGTCATTTTCATTCTCCCTATGCTTATTCTTGTCCAATTAGGGTTTTTAACCAATCTTGTGCATCCAATAGGTGTGTTTGTGTCATTGGATGATCAATTAGGTCAATTTCGTCCTCCCTAGGCTTATTCTTGTCCAATTAGGGTTTTTAACCAATCTTGTGCATCCAATAAGTTGAGTTGTGTCATTGGATTAACATTTAGGTCATTTTCGTCCTCCCCAGGCTTATTCTTGTCCAATTAGGGTTTTTAACCAATCTTGTGCATCCAATAGGTGTGTTTGTGTCATTGGATGATCAATTAGGCCATTTTCGACCTCCCTAGGCATATTCTTGTCCAATTAGGGTTTTTAACGAATCTTGTGCATCCAATAGGTGTGTTTGTGTCATTGGATGATCAATTAGGTCATTTTCGTCCTCCCTAGGCTTATTCTTGTCCAATTAGGGTTTTTAACCAATCTTGTGCATCCAATAAGTTGAGTTGTGTCATTGGATTAACATTTAGGTCATGTTCGTCCTCCCTAGGCTTATTCTTGTCCAATTAGGGTTTTTAACCAATCTTGTGCATCCAATAGGTGTGTTTGTGTCATTGGATGATCAATTAGGTCATTTTCGTCCTCCCTAGGCATATTCTTGTCCAATTGGGTTTTTAACCAATCTTGTGCATCCAATAGGTGTGTTTGTGTCATTGGATGATCAAATAGGTCATTTTCGTCCTCCCTAGGCTTATTCTTGTCCAATTAGGGTTTTGAACCAATCTTGTGCATCCAATAGGTGTGTTTGTGTCATTGGATGATCAATTAGGTCATTTTCGTCCTCCCTAGGCTTATTCTTGTCCAATTAGGGTTTTTAACCAATCTTGTGCATCCAATAGGTGTGTTTGTGTCATTGGATGATCAATTAGGTCATTTTCGTCCTCCCTAGGCTTATTCTTGTCCAATTAGGGTTTTTAACCAATCTTGTGCATCCAATAGGTGTGTTTGTGTCATTGGATGATCAATTAGGTCATTTTCGTCCTTTCTATGCTTATTTTTGTCCAATTAGGGTTTTTAAGCAATCTTGTGCATCCAATAAGTTCATTTGTGTCATTGGATGATCAATTAGGTCATTTTCGTCCTCCCTAGGCATATTCTTGTCCAACTAGGGTTTCTAACCAATCTTGTGCTTCCAATAGATGTGTTTGTGTCATTGGATGATCAATTAGGTCATTTTCGTCCTCCCTAGGCTTATTCTTGTCCAATTAGGGTTTTTAACCAATCTTGTGCATCCAATAGGTGTGTTTGTGTCATTGGATGATCAATTAGGTCATTTTCGTCCTCCCTAGGCTTATTCTTGTCCAATTAGGGTTTTTAACCAATCTTGTGCATCCAATAGGTGTGTTTGTGTCATTGGATGATCAATTAGGTCATTTTCGTCCTCCCTAGGCTTATTCTTGTCCAATTAGGGTTTTTAACCAATCTTGTGCATCCAATAGGTGTGTTTGTGTCATTGGATGATCAATTAGGTCATTTTTGTCCTCCCTAGGCTTATTTTTGTCCAATTAGTGTTTTTAACCAATCTTGTGCATCCAATAAGTTCATTTGTGTCATTGGATGATCAATTAGGTCATTTTCATCCTCCCTAGGCATATTCATGTCCAACTATGGTTTTTAACCAATCTTGTGCATCCAATAGGTGTGTTTGTGTGATTGGATGATCAATTAGGTCATTTTCGTCCTCCCTAGGCTTATTCTTGTCCAATTAGGGTTTTTAACCAATCTTGTGCATCCAATAGGTGTGTTTGTGTCATTGGATGATCAATTAGGTCATTTTCGTCCTCCCTAGGCTTATTCTTGTCCAATTAGGGTTTTTAACCAATCTTGTGCATCCAATAGGTGTGTTTGTGTCATTGGATGATCAATTAGGTCATTTTTATCCTCCCTAGGCTTATTCTTGTCCAATTAGGATTTTTAACCAATCTTGTGCATCCAATAGGTGTGTTTGTGTCATTGGATGATCAATTAGGTCATTTTCGTCCTCCCTAGGCTTATTCTTGTCTAATTAGGGTTTTTAACCAATCTTGTGCATCCAATAACTTTGTTTTGTGTCATTGAATTAATATTTAGGTCGTTTTCCTCCTCCCTAGGCATATTCTTGTCCAACTTGGGTTTTTAACCAATCTTGTGCATCCAATAGGTGTGTTTGTGTCATTGGATGATCAATTAGGTCATTTTCGTCCTCCCTAGGCTTATTCTTGTCCAATTAGGGTTTTTAACCAATCTTGTGCATCCAATAAGTTTGTTTGTGTCATTGAATTAATATTTAGGTCATTTTCGTCCTCCCTATGCATATTCTTGTCCAGTTAGGGTTTTTAACCAATCTTGTGCATCCAATAGGTGTGTTTGTGTCATTGGATGATCAATTAGGTCATTTTCGTCCTCCCTAGGCTTATTCTTGTCCAATTAGGGTTTTTAACCAATCTTGTGCATCCAATAAGTTTGTTTGTGTCATTGAATTAATATTTAGGTCATTTTCGTCCTCCCTAGACATATTCTTGTCCAATTAGGGTTTTTAACCAATCTTGTGCATCAAATAGGTGTGTTTGTGTCATTGGATGATCAATTAGGTCATTTTCGTCCTCCCTAGGCTTATTCTTGTCCAATTAGGGTTTTTAACCAATCTTGTGCATCCAATAAGTTGAGTTGTGTCATTGGATTAACATTTAGGTCATTTTCGTTCTCCCAAGGCTTATTCTTGTCCAATTAGGGTTTTTAACCAATCTTGTGCATCCAATAAGTTCATTTGTGTCATTGGATTAACATTTAGGTCATATCCGTCCTCCCTAGGCATATTCTTGTCCAATTAGGGTTTTTAACCAATCTTGTGCATCCAATAGGTGTGTTTGTGTCAGTGGATGATCAATTACGTCATTTTCGTTCTCCCTAGGCTTATTCTTGTCCAATTAGGGTTTTTAACCAATCTTGTGCATCCAATAGGTGTGTTTGTGTCATTGGATGATCAATTAGGTCATTTTCGTCCGCCCTAGGCTTATTCTTGTCCAATTAGGGTTTTTAACCAATCTTGTGCATCCAATAAGTTCATTAGTGTCATTGGATGATTAATTAGGTCATTTTCGTCCTCCCTAGGCTTATTCTTGTCCAATTAGGGTTTTTAACCAATCTTGTGCATCCAATAAGTTCATTTGTGTCATTGGATTAACATTTAGGTCATATCCGTCCTCCCTAGGCATATTCTTGTCCAATTAGGGTTTTTAACCAATCTTGTGCATCCAATAGGTGTGTTTGTGTCAATGGATGATCAATTAGGTCATTTTCGTTCTCCCTAGGCATATTCTTGTCCAATTAGGGTTTTTAACCAATCTTGTGCATCCAATAGGTGTCTTTGTGTCATTGGATGATCAATTAGGTCATTTTCGTCCTCCCTAGGCTTATTCTTGTCCAATTAGGGTTTTTAACCAATCTTGTGGATCCAATTAGTTCATTAGTGTCATTGGATGATCAATTAAGTCATTTTCATCCTCCCTAGGCTTATTCTTGTCCAATTAGGGTTTTTAACCAATCTTGTGCATCCAATAAGTTCATTAGTGTCATTGGACGATCAATTAGGTCATTTTCGTCCTCCCTAGGCTTATTCTTGTCCAATTAGGGTTTTTAACCAATCTTGGGCATCCAATAGGTGTGTTTGTGTCATTGGATGATCAATTAGGTCATTTTCGTTCCCCTAGGCTTATTCTTGTCCAATTAGGGTTTTTAACCAATATTGTGCATCCAATAAGTTCATTAGTGTCATTGGATGATCAATTAGGTCATTTGCGTCCTCCCTAGGCATGTTCTTGTGCAACTAGGGTTTTTAACCAATCTTGTGCATCCAATAGGTGTGTTTGTGTAATTGGATGTTCAATTAGGTCATTTTCTACCTCCCTAGGCTTATTCTTGTCCAATTAGGGTTTTTAACCAATCTTGTGCATCCAATAAGTTCATTTATGTTATTGGATGATCAATTAGGTCATTTTCGTCCTCCCTAGGCTTATTCTTGTCCAATTAGGGTTTTTAACCAATCTTGTGCATCCAATAAGTTCATTTGTGTCATTGGATTAACATTTAGGTCATATCCGTCCTCCCTAGGCATATTCTTGTCCAATTAGGGTTTTTAACCTATCTTGTGCATCCAATAGGTGTGTTTGTGTCATTGGATGATCAATTAGGTCATTTTCGTTCTCCCTAGGCTTATTCTTGTCCAATTAGGGTTTTTAACCAATCTTGTGCATCCAATATGTGTGTTTGTGTCAATGGATGATCAATTAGGTTAATTTTGTCCTCTCTATGCTTATTCTTGTCCAATTAGGGTTTTTAACCAATCTTGTGCATCCAATAGGTGTGTTTGTGTCAATGGATGATCAATTAGGTCATTTTTGTCCTCCCTAGGCTTATTCTTGTCCAATTAGGGTTTTTAACCAATCTTGTGCATCCATTAAGTTCATTAGTGTCATTGGATTATCAATTAGGTCATTTTCGTCCTCCCTAGGCATGTTCTGGTCCAACTATGGTTTTTAACCAATCTTGTGCATCCAATAGGTGTGTTTGTGTCATTGGATGATCAATTAGGTCATTTTCGTCCTCCCTAGGCTTATTCTTGTCCAATTAGGGTTTTTAACCAATCTTGTGCATCCAATAAGTTGAGTTGTGTCATTGGATTAACATTTAGGTCATTTTCATTCTCCCTAGGCTTATTCTTGTCCAATTAGGGTTTTTAACCAATCTTGTGCATCCAATAGGTGTGTTTGTGTTATTGGATGATTAATTAGGTCATTTTCGTCCTCCCTAGGCTTATTCTTGTCCAATTTGGGTTTTTAACCAATCTTGTGCATCCAATAAGTTTAGTTGTGTCATTGGATTAACATTTAGGTCATTTTCGTTCTCCCTAGGCTTATTCTTGTCAAATTAGGGTTTTTAACCAATCTTGTGCATCCAATAGGTGTGTTTGTGTCATTGGATGATCAATTAGGTCATTTTCGTCCTCCCTAGGCTTATTCTTGTCCAATTAGGGTTTTCAACCAATCTTGTGCATCCAATAGGTGTGTTTGTGTCATTGGATGATCAATTAGGTCATTTTCGTCCTCCCTAGGCTTATTATTGTCCAATTAGGGTTTTTAACCAATCTTGTCCATCCAATAAGTTCATTTGTGTCATTGGATGATCAATTAGGTCATTTTCGTCCTTCCTAGGCATATTCTTGTCCAATTAGGGTTTTTAACCAATCTTGTGCATCCAATAGGTGTGTTTGTGTCATTGGATGATCAATTAGGTCATTTTCGTCCTCCCTAGGCTTATTGTTGTCCAATTAGGGTTTTTAACCAATCTTGTGCATCCAATAGGTGTGTTTGTGTCATTGGATGATCAATTAGGTCATTTTCGTCCTCCCTAGGCTTATTCTTGTCCAATTAGGGTTTTTAACCAATCTTGTGCATCCAATAACTTTGTTTGTGTCATTGAATTAATATTTAGGTCATTTTCGTCCTCCCTAGGCATATTCTCGTCCAATTAGGGTTTTTAACCAATCTTGTGCATCCAATAGGTGTGTTTGTGTCATTGGATGATGAATTAGGTCATTTTCGTCCTCCCTAAGCTTATTCTTGTCCAATTAAGGTTTTTAACCAATCTTGTGCATCCAATAAGTTCATTTGTGTCATTGGATTAACATTTAGGTCATATCCGTCCTCCCTAGGCATATTCTTTTCCAATTAGGGATTTTAACCAATCTTGTGCATCCAATAGGTGTGTTTGTGTCATTGGATGATCAATTAGGTCATTTTCGTTCTCCCTAGGCTTATTCTTGTCCAATTAGGGTTTTTAACCAATCTTGTGCATCCAATAAGTTCATTTGTGTTATTGGATTAACATTTAGATCATATTCGTCCTCCCTAGGCATATTATTGTCCAATTAGGGTTTTTAACCAATCTTGTGCATCCAATAGGAGTGTTTGTGTCATTGGATGATCAATTAGGTCATTTTCGTCCTCCCTAGGCATATTCTTGTCCAATTAGGGTTTTTAACCAATCTTGTGCATCCAATAGGTGTGTTTATCTCATTGGATGATCAATTAGGTCACTTTGATCCTCCCTAGGCTTATTCTTGTCCAATTAGGGTTTTTAACCAATCATGTGCATCCAATAAGTTCATTTGTGTCATTGGATGATCAATTAGGTCATTTTCGTTCTCCCTAGGCATATTCTTGTCCAATTAGGGTTTTTAACCAATCTTGTGCATCCAATAGGTGTGTTTGTGTCATTGGATGATCAATTAGGTCATTTTCGTTCTCCCTAGGCTTATTCTTGTCCAATTAGGGTTTTTAACCAATCTTGTGCATCCAATATGTGTGTTTGTGTCAATGGATGATCAATTAGGTTAATTTTGTCCTCTCTATGCTTATTCTTGTCCAATTAGGGTTTTTAACCAATCTTGTGCATCCAATAGGTGTGTTTGTGTCAATGGATGATCAATTAGGTCATTTTTGTCCTCCCTAGGCTTATTCTTGTCCAATTAGGGTTTTTAACCAATCTTGTGCATCCATTAAGTTCATTAGTGTCATTGGATTATCAATTAGGTCATTTTCGTCCTCCCTAGGCATGTTCTGGTCCAACTATGGTTTTTAACCAATCTTGTGCATCCAATAGGTGTGTTTGTGTCATTGGATGATCAATTAGGTCATTTTCGTCCTCCCTAGGCTTATTCTTGTCCAATTAGGGTTTTTAACCAATCTTGTGCATCCAATAAGTTGAGTTGTGTCATTGGATTAACATTTAGGTCATTTTCATTCTCCCTAGGCTTATTCTTGTCCAATTAGGGTTTTTAACCAATCTTGTGCATCCAATAGGTGTGTTTGTGTTATTGGATGATTAATTAGGTCATTTTCGTCCTCCCTAGGCTTATTCTTGTCCAATTTGGGTTTTTAACCAATCTTGTGCATCCAATAAGTTTAGTTGTGTCATTGGATTAACATTTAGGTCATTTTCGTTCTCCCTAGGCTTATTCTTGTCAAATTAGGGTTTTTAACCAATCTTGTGCATCCAATAGGTGTGTTTGTGTCATTGGATGATCAATTAGGTCATTTTCGTCCTCCCTAGGCTTATTCTTGTCCAATTAGGGTTTTCAACCAATCTTGTGCATCCAATAAGTTGGGTTGTGTCATTGGATTAACATTTAGGTCATTTTCATCCTCCCTAGGCATATTCTTGTTCAATTAGGGTTTTTAACCAATCTTGTGCATCCAATAGGTGTGTTTGTGTCATTGGATGATCAATTAGGTCATTTTCGTCCTCCCTAGGCTTATTCTTGTCCAATTAGGGTTTTTAACCAATCTTGTGCATCCAATAAGTTTGATTGTGTCATTGAATTAATATTTAGGTCATTTTCGTCCTCCCTAGGCATATTCTTGTCCAATTAGGGTATTTAACCAATCTTGTGCATCCAATAGGTGTGTTTGTGTCATTGGATGATCAATTAGGTCATTTTCGTCCTCCCTAGGCTTATTCTTGTCCAATTAGGGTTTTTAACCAATCTTGTGCATCCAATAAGTTCATTGGTGTCATTCGATGATCAATTAGGTCATTTTCGTCCTCCCTAGGCATATTCTTGTCCAACTAGGGTTTTTAACCAATCTTGTGCATCCAATAGGTGTGTTTGTATCATTGGATGATCAATTAGGTCATTTTCGTCCTCCCTAGGCTTATTCTTGTCCAATTAGGGTTTTTAACCAATCTTGTGCATCCAATAAGTTGAGTTATGTCATTGGATTAACATTTCGGTCATTTTCGTTCTCCCTAGGCTGATTCTTGTCCAATTAGGGTTTTTAACCAATCTTGTGCATCCAATAACTTTGTTTGTGTCATTGAATTAATATTTAGGTCATTTTCGTCCTCCCTAGGCATATTCTTGTCCAATTAGGGTTTTTAACCAATCTTGTGCATCCAATAGGTGTGTTTGTGTCATTGGATGATCAATTAGGTCATTTTCGTCCTCCCTAGGCTTATTCTTGTCCAATTAGGGTTTTTAACCAATCTTGTGCATCCAATAGGTGTGTTTGTGTCATTGGATGATCAATTAGGCCATTTTCGTCCTCCCAAGGCATATTCTTGTCCAATTAGGGTTTTTAACGAATCTTGTTCATCCAATAGGTGTTTTTGTGTCATTGGATGATCAATTAGGTTATTTTCGTCCTCCCTAGGCATATTCTTGTCCAATTAGAATTTTTAACCAATCTTGTGCATCCAATAGGTGTGTTTGTGTCATTGGATGATCAATTAAGTCATTTTCGTCCTCCCTAGGCTTATTCTTGTCCAATTAGGGTTTTTAACCAATCTTGTGCATCCAATAGGTGTGTTTGTGTCATTGGATGATCAATTAGGTCATTTTCGTCCTCCCTAGGCTTATTCTTGTCCAATTAGGGTTTTTAACCAATCTTGTGCATCCAATAAGTTGAGTTGTGTCATTGGATTAACATTTAGGTCATTTTCATTCTCCCTATGCTTATTCTTGTCCAATTAGGGTTTTTATCCAATCTTGTGCATCCAATAGGTGTGTTTGTGTCATTGGATGATCAATTAGGTCAATTTCGTCCTCCCTAGGCTTATTCTTGTCCAATTAGGGTTTTTAACCAATCTTGTGCATCCAATAAGTTGAGTTGTGTCATTGGATTAACATTTAGGTCATTTTCATTCTCCCTAGGCTTATTCTTGTCCAATTAGGGTTTTTAACCAATCTTGTGCATCCAATAGGTGTGTTTGTGTCATTGGATGATCAATTAGGTCATTTTTGTCCTCCCTAGGCTTATTCTTGTCCAATTAGGGTTTTTAACCAATCTTGTGCATCCAATAAGTTCATTGGTGTCATTGGATGATCAATTAGGTCATTTTCGTCCTCCCTAGGCATATTCCTGTCCAACTAGGGTTTTTAACCAATCTTGTGCATCCAATAGGTGTGTTTGTATCATTGGATGATCAATTAGGTCATTTTCGTCCTCCCTAGGCTTATTCTTGTCCAATTATGGTTTTTAACCAATCTTGTGCATCCAATAAGTTCATTAGTGTCATTGGATGATCAATTAGGTCATTTTCGTCCTCCCTATGCATGTTCTTGTCCAACTAGGGTTTTTAACCAATCTTGTGCATCCAATAGGTGTGTTTGTGTCATTGGATGATCAATTAGGTCATTTTCGTCCTCCCTAGGCTTATTCTTGTCCAATAAGGGTTTTTAAGCAATCTTGTGCATCCAATAAGTTCATTTGTGTCATTGGATTAACATTTAGGTTATTTTCGTCCTCCGTAGGCATATTCTTGTCCAATTAGGGTTTTTAACCAATCTTGTGCATCCAATAGGTGTGTTTGTGTCATTGGATGATCAATTAGGTCATTTTCGTCCTCCCTAGGCTTATTCTTGTCCAATTAGGGTTTTTAACCAATCTTGTGCATCCAATAAGTTCATTTGTGTCATTGGATTAACATTTAGGTCATATCAGTCCTCCCTAGGCATATTCTTGTCCAATTAGCGTTTTTAACCAATCTTGTGCATCCAATAAGTTCATTTGTGTTATTGGATTAACATTTAGGTCATATTCGTCCTCTCTAGGCATATTCTTGTCCAATTTGGGTTTTTAACCAATCTTGTGCATCCAATTACTTTGTTTGTGTCATTGAATTAATATTTAGGTCATTTTCGTCCTGCCTAGGGATATTCTTGTCCAATTAGGGTTTTTAACCAATCTTGTGCATCCAATAGGTGTGTTTGTGTCATTGGATGATCAATTAGGTCATTTTCGTCCTCCCTAGGCTTATTCTTGTCCAATTAGGGTTTTTAACCAATCTTGTGCATCCAATAAGTTCATTTGTGTCATTGGATTAACATTTAGGTCATATCCGTCCTCCCTAGGCATATTCTTGTCCAATTAGGGTTTTTAACCAATCTTGTGCATCCAATAAGTTCATTTGTGCTATTGGATTAACATTTAGGTCATATTCGTCCTCCTTAGGCATATTCTTGCCCAATTAGGGTTTTTAACCAATCTTGTGCATCCAATAACTTTGTTTGTGTCATTGAATTAATATTTAGGTCATTTTCGTCCTCCCTAGGCATATTCTTGTCCAATTTGGGTTTTTAACCAATCTTGTGCATCCAATAGGTGTGTTTGTGTCATTGGATGATCAATTAGGTCATTTTCGTCCTCCCTAGGCTTATTCTTGTCCAATTAGGGTTTTTAACCAATCTTGTGCATCCAATAAGTTCATTTGTGTCATTGGATTAACATTTAGGTCATATCCGTCCTCCCTAGGCATATTCTTGTCCAATTAGGGTTTTTAACCAATCTTGTGCATCCAATAGGTGTGTTTGTGTCAATGGATGATCAATTAGGTCATTTTCGTTCTCCCTAGGCATATTCTTGTCCAATTAGGGTTTTTAACCAATCTTGTGCATCCAATAGGTGTCTTTGTGTCATTGGATGATCAATTAGGTCATTTTCGTCCTCCCTAGGCTTATTCTTGTCCAATTAGGGTTTTTAACCAATCTTGTGGATCCAATTAGTTCATTAGTGTCATTGGATGATCAATTAAGTCATTTTCATCCTCCCTAGGCTTATTCTTGTCCAATTAGGGTTTTTAACCAATCTTGTGCATCCAATAAGTTCATTAGTGTCATTGGACGATCAATTAGGTCATTTTCGTCCTCCCTAGGCTTATTCTTGTCCAATTAGGGTTTTTAACCAATCTTGGGCATCCAATAGGTGTGTTTGTGTCATTGGATGATCAATTAGGTCATTTTCGTTCCCCTAGGCTTATTCTTGTCCAATTAGGGTTTTTAACCAATATTGTGCATCCAATAAGTTCATTAGTGTCATTGGATGATCAATTAGGTCATTTGCGTCCTCCCTAGGCATGTTCTTGTGCAACTAGGGTTTTTAACCAATCTTGTGCATCCAATAGGTGTGTTTGTGTAATTGGATGTTCAATTAGGTCATTTTCTACCTCCCTAGGCTTATTCTTGTCCAATTAGGGTTTTTAACCAATCTTGTGCATCCAATAAGTTCATTTATGTTATTGGATGATCAATTAGGTCATTTTCGTCCTCCCTAGGCTTATTCTTGTCCAATTAGGGTTTTTAACCAATCTTGTGCATCCAATAAGTTCATTTGTGTCATTGGATTAACATTTAGGTCATATCCGTCCTCCCTAGGCATATTCTTGTCCAATTAGGGTTTTTAACCTATCTTGTGCATCCAATAGGTGTGTTTGTGTCATTGGATGATCAATTAGGTCATTTTCGTTCTCCCTAGGCTTATTCTTGTCCAATTAGGGTTTTTAACCAATCTTGTGCATCCAATATGTGTGTTTGTGTCAATGGATGATCAATTAGGTTAATTTTGTCCTCTCTATGCTTATTCTTGTCCAATTAGGGTTTTTAACCAATCTTGTGCATCCAATAGGTGTGTTTGTGTCAATGGATGATCAATTAGGTCATTTTTGTCCTCCCTAGGCTTATTCTTGTCCAATTAGGGTTTTTAACCAATCTTGTGCTTCCATTAAGTTCATTAGTGTCATTGGATGATCAATTAGGTCATTTTCGTCCTCCCTAGGCATGTTCTGGTCCAACTATGGTTTTTAACCAATCTTGTGCATCCAATAGGTGTGTTTGTGTCATTGGATGATCAATTAGGTCATTTTCGTCCTCCCTAGGCTTATTCTTGTCCAATTAGGGTTTTTAACCAATCTTGTGCATCCAATAAGTTGAGTTGTGTCATTGGATTAACATTTAGGTCATTTTCGTTCTCCCTAGGCTTATTCTTGTCCAAATAGGGTTTTTAACCAATCTTGTGCATCCAATAAGTTCATTTGTGTCATTGGATTAACATTTAGGTCATATCCGTCCTCCTTATGCATATTCTTGTCCAATTAGGGTTTTTAACCAATCTTGTGCATCCAATAGGTGTGTTTGTGTCAGTGGATGATCAATTACGTCATTTTCGTTCTCCCTAGGCTTATTCTTGTCCAATTAGGGTTTTTAACCAATCTTGTGCATCCAATAAATTCATTTGTGATATTGGATTAACATTTAGGTCATATTCGTCCTCCCTATGCATATTCTTGTCCAATTAGGGTTTTTAACCAATCTTGTGCATCCAATAAGTTCATTAGTGTCATTGGATGATCAATTAGGTCATTTTCGTCCTCCCTAGGCATGTTCTTGTCCAACTATAGTTTTTAACCAATCTTGTGCATCCAATAGGTGTGTTTGTGTCATTGGATGATCAATTAGGTCATTTTCGTCCTCCCTAGGCTTATTCTTGTCCAATTAGGGTTTTTAACCAATCTTGTGCATCCAATAAGTTGAGTTGTGTCATTGGATTAACATTTAGGTCATTTTCATTCTCCCTATGCTTATTCTTGTCCAATTAGGGTTTTTATCCAATCTTGTGCATCCAATAGGTGTGTTTGTGTCATTGGATGATCAATTAGGTCAATTTCGTCCTCCCTAGGCTTATTCTTGTCCAATTAGGGTTTTTAACCAATCTTGTGCATCCAATAAGTTGAGTTGTGTCATTGGATTAACATTTAGGTCATTTTCATTCTCCCTAGGCTTATTCTTGTCCAATTAGGGTTTTTAACCAATCTTGTGCATCCAATAGGTGTGTTTGTGTCATTGGATGATCAATTAGGTCATTTTCGTCCTCCCTAGGCTTATTCTTGTCCAGTTAGGGTTTTTAACCAATCTTGTGCATCCAATAAGTTCATTTGTGTCATTGGATTATCATTTAGGTCATTTTCGTCCTCCCTAGGCATATTCTTGTCCAATTAGGGTTTTTAACCAATCTTGTGCATCCAATAGGTGTGTTTGTGTCATTGGATGATCAATTAGGTCATTTTCGTCCTCCCTAGGCTTATTCTTGTCCAATTAGGGTTTTTAACCAATCTTGTGCATCCAATAAGTTGAGTTGTGTCATTGGATTAACATTTAGGTCATTTTCGTTCTCCCTAGGCATATTCTTGTCCAATTAGGGTTTTTAACCCATCTTGTGCATCGAATAAGTTCATTTGTGTTATTGGATTAACATTTAGGTCATATTCGTCCTCCCTAGGCATATTGTTGTCCAATTAGGGTTTTTAACCAATCTTGTGCATCCAATAGGTGTGTTTGTGTCATTGGATGATCAATTAGGTCATTTTCGTCCTCCCTAGGCTTATTCTTGTCCAATTAGGGTTTTTAACCAATCTTGTGCATCCAATAACTTTGTTTGTGTCATTGAATTAATATTTAGGTCATTTTCGTCCTCCCTAGGCATATTCTTGTCCAATTAGGGTTTTTAATCAATCTTGTGCACCCAATAGGTGTGTTTGTGTCATTGGATGATCAATTTGGTCATTTTCGTCCTCCATAGGCTTATTCTTGTCCAATTAGGGTTTTTAACCAATCTTGTGCATCCAATATGTGTGTTTTTGTCATTGGATAATAAATTAGGTCATTTTCTTCCTCCCCAGGCTTATTCTTGTCCAATTAGGGTTTTCAACCAATCTTGTGCATCCAATAGAAGTGTTTGTGTCATTGGATGATCAATTAGGTCATTTTCGTCCTCTCTAGGCTTATTCTTGTCCAATTAGTGTTTTTAACCAATCTTGTGCATCCAATAGGTGTGTTTGTGTCATTGGATGATCAATTAGGTCATTTTCGTCCTCCCTAGGCATATTCTTGTCCAGTTAGGGTTTTTAACCAATCTTGTGCATCCAATAGGTGTGTTTGTGTCATTGGATGATCAATTAGGTCATTTTCGTCCTCCCTAGGCTTATTCTTGTCCAATTAGGGTTTTTAACCAATCTTGTGCATCCAATAAGTTCATTTGTGTCATTGAATTAACATTTAGGTAATTTTCGTCCTCCCTAGGCATATTCTTGTTTAATTAGGGTTTTTAACCAATCTTGTGCATCCAATAGGTGTGTTTGTGTCATTGGATGATCAATTAGGTCATTTTCGTCCTCCCTAGGCTTATTCTTGTCCAATTAGGGTTTTTAACCAATCTTGTGCATCCAATAGGTGTGTTTGTGTCATTGGATGATCAATTAGGTCATTTTCGTCCTCCCTAGGCTTATTCTTGTCCAATTAGGGTTTTTAACCAATCTTGTGCATCCAATAAGTTTGTTTGTGTCATTGAATTAATATTTAGGTCATTTTCGTCCTCCCTATGCATATTCTTGTCCAGTTAGGGTTTTTAACCATTCTTGTGCATCCAATAGGTGTGTTTGTGTCATTGCATGATCAATTAGGTCATTTTCGTCCTCCCTAGGCATATTCTTGTCCAATTAGCGTTTTTTACCAATCTTGTGCATCCAATTAGTGTGTTTGTGGCAATGGACGATCAATTAGGTCATTTTCGTCCTCCCTAGGCATATTCTTGTCCAGTTAGGGTTTTTAACCAATCTTGTGCATCCAATAGGTGTGTTTGTGTCATTGCATGATCAATTAGGTCATTTTCGTCCTCCCTAGGCATATTCTTGTCCAATTAGGGTTTTTAACCAATCTTGTGCATCCAATAGGTGTGTTTGTGGCATTGGATGATCAATTAGGTCATTTTCGTCCTCCCTAGGCTTATTCTTATCCAATTAGGGTTTTTAACCAATCTTGTGCATCCAATAGGTGTGTTTGTGTCATTGGATGATCAATTAGGTCATTTTCGTCCTCCCTAGGCTTATTCTTGTCCAATTAGGGTTTTTAACCAATCTTGTGCATCCAATAGGTGTGTTTGTGTCATTGGATGATCAATTAGGTCATTTTCGTCCTCCCTAGGCTTATTCTTGTCCAATTAGGGTTTTTAACCATTCTTGTGCATCCAATTAGTTGAGTTGTGTATTTGGATTAACATTTAGGTCATTTTCGTCCTCCCTAGGCTTATTCTTGTCCAATTAGAGTTTTTAACCAATCTTGTGCATCCAATAAGTTCATTTGTTTCATTGGATTAACAGTTAGGTCATTTTCGCCCTCCCTAGGAATATTCTTGTCCAATTAGGGTTTTTAACCAATCTTGTGAATCCAATAGGTGTATTTGTGTCATTGGATGATCAATTAGGTTATTTTCGTCCTCCCTAGGCTTATTCTTGTCCAATTAGGGTTTTTAACCAATCTTGTGCATCCAATAGGTGTGTTTGTGTCATTGGATGATCAATTAGGTCATTTTCGTCCTCCCTAGGCATATTCTTGTCCAATTAGGGTTTTTAACCAATCTTGTGCATCCAATAAGTTTGTCTTTTTCATTGAATTAATATTTAGGTCATTTTTGTCCTCCCTAGGCATATTCTTGTCCAATTAGGGTTTTTAACGGATCTTGTGCATCCAATAGGTGTGTTTGTGTCATAGGATGATCAATTAGGTCATTTTCGTCCTCCCTAGGCTTATTCTTGTCCAATTAGGGTTTTTAACCAATCTTGTGCATCCAATAAGTTGAGTTGTGTCATTGGATTAACATTTAGGTCATTTTGGTCATCCTTTGGCTTATTCTTGTCCAATTAGGGTTTTTAACCAATCTTGTGCATCCAATAGGTGTGTTTGTGTCATTGGATGATCAATTAGGTCATTTTCGTCCTCCCTAGGCTTATTCTTGTCCAATTAGGGTTTTTAACCAATCTTGTGTATCCAATAAGTTGACTTGTGTCATTGGATTAACATTTAGGTCATTTTCGTCCTCCCTAGGCTTATTCTTGTCCAATTAGGGTTTTTAACCAATCTTGTGCATCCAATAAGTTCATTTGTGTCATTGGATTAACATTTAGGTCATTTTCGTCCTCCCTAGGCATATTCTTGTCCAATTAGGGTTTTTAACCAATCTTGTGCATCCAATAGGTTTATTTGTGTCATTGGATGATCAATTAGGTTATTTTCGTCCTCCCTAGGCTTATTTTTGTCCAATTATGGTTTTTAACCAATCTTGTGCATCCAATAGGTGTGTCTGTGTCATTGGATGATCAATTAGGTCATTTTCGTCCTCCCTAGGCATATTCTTGTCCAATTAGGGTTTGTAACCAATCTTGTGCATCCAATAAGTTTGTCTGTTTCATTGAATTAATATTTAGGTCATTTTCGTCCTCCCTAGGCATATTCTTGTCCAATTATGGTTTTTAACCAATCTTGTGCATCCAATAGGTGTGTTTGTGTCATTGGATGATCAATTAGGTCATTTTCGTCCTCCCTAGGCTTATTCTTGTCCAGTTAGGATTTTTAACCGATCTTGTGCATCCAATAGGTGTGTTTGTGTCATTGGATGATCAATTAGGTCATTTTCGTCCTCCCTAGGCATATTCTTGTCCAATTAGGGTTTTTAACCAATCTTGTGCATCCAATAGGTGTGTTGTGTCATTGGATGATCAATTAGGTCATTTTCGTCCTCCCTAGGCTTATTCTTGTCCAATTAGGGTTTTTAACCAATCTTGTGCATCCAATAAGTTGAGTTGTGTCATTGGATTAACATTTAGGTCATTTTCGTTCTCCCTAGGCTTATTCTAGTCCAATTAGGGTTTTTAACCAATCTTGTGCATCCAATAGGTGTGTTTGTGTCAATGGATGATCAATTAGGTCATTTTCGTCCTCCCTAGGCTTATTCTTGTCCAATTAGGGTTTTTAACCAATCTTGTGCATCCAATCAGTTTGTTTGTGTCATTGAATTAATATTTAGGTCATTTTCGTCCTCCCTAGGCATATTCTTGTCCAATTTGGGTTTTTAACCAATCTTGTGCATCCAATAGGTGTGTTTGTGTCATTGGATGATCAATTAGGTCAATTTCGTCCTCCCTAGGCATATTCTTGTCCAACTAGGGTTTTTAACCAATCTTGTGCATCCAATAAGTTCATTTGTGTCATTGGATGATCAATTAGGTCATTTTCGTCCTCCCTAGGCATATTCATGTCCAACTTGGGTTTTTAACCAATCTTGTGCATCCAATAGGTGTGTTTGTGTCATTGGATGATCAATTAGGTCATTTTCGTCCTCCCTAGGCTTATTCTTGTCCAATTAGGGTTTTTAACCAATCTTGTGCATCCAATAGGTGTGTTTGTGTCATTGGATGATCAATTAGGTCATTTTCGTCCTCCCTAGGCTTATTCTTGTCCAATTAGGGTTTTTAACCAATCTTGTGCATCCAATAAGTTTGTTTGTGTCATTGAATTAATATTTAGGTCATTTTCGTCCTCGCTAGGCATATTCTTGTCCAATTATGGTTTTTAACCAATCTTGTGCATCCAATAGGTGTGTTTGTGTCATTGGATGATCAATTAGGTCATTTTTGTCCTCCCTAGGCTTATTCTTGTCCAATTAGGGTTTTTAACCAACCTTGTGCATCCAATAAGTTCATTTGTGTTATTGGATTAACATTTAGGTCATATTCGTCCTCCCTAGGCATATTCTTGTCCAATTAGGGTTTTTAACCAATCTTGTGTATCCAATAGGTGTGTTTGTGTAATTGGATGATCAATTAGGTCATTTTCGTCCTCCCTAGGCATATTCTTGTCCAATTAGGGTTTTTAACCAATCTTGTGCATCCAATAGGTGTGTTTGTGTCATTGGATGATCAATTAGGTCATTTTCGTCCTCCCTAGGCTTATTCTTGTCCAATTAGGGTTTTTAACCAATCTTGTGCATCCAATAAGTTCATTAGTGTCATTGGATGATCAATTAGGTCATTTTCGTCCTCCCTAGGCATGTTCTTGTCCAACTATAGTTTTTAACCAATCTTGTGCATCCAATAGGTGTGTTTGTGTCATTGGATGATCAATTAGGTCATTTTCGTCCTCCCTAGGCTTATTCTTATCCAATTAGGGTTTTTAACCAATCTTGTGCATCCAATAAGTTGAGTTGTGTCATTGGATTAACATTTAGGTCATTTTCATTCTCCCTAGGCTTATTCTTGTCCAATTAGGGTTTTTAACCAATCTTGTGCATCCAATAGGTGTGTTTGTGTCATTGGATGATCAATTAGGTCATTTTCGTCCTCCCTAGGCTTATTCTTGTCCAATTAGGGTTTTTAACCAATCTTGTGCATCCAATAACTTTGTTTGTGTCGTTGAATTAATATTTAGGTCATTTTCGTCCTCATTAGGCATATTCTTGTCCAATTAGGGTTTTTAACCAATCTTGTGCATCCAATAGGTGTGTTTGTGTCATTGGATGATCAATTAGGTCATTTTCGTCCTCCCTAGGCTTATTCTTGTCCAATTAGGGTTTTTAACCAATCTTGTGCATCCAATAACTTTGTTTGTGTCATTGAATTAATATTTAGGTCATTTTCGTCCTCCCTAGGCATATTCTTGTCCAATTAGGGTTTTTAACCAATCTTGTGCATCCAATAGGTGTGTTTGTGTCATTGGATGATGAATTAGGTGACTTTCGTCCTCCCTAGGCTTATTCTTGTCCAATTAGGGTTTTTAACCAATCTTGTGCATCCAATAAGTTCATTTGTGTCATTGGATTAACATTTAGGTCATATCCGTCCTCCCTAGGCATATTCTTGTCCAATTAGGGTTTTTAACCAATCTTGTGCATCCAATAGGTGTGTTTGTGTCATTGGATGATCAATTAGGTCATTTTCGTTCTCCCTAGGCTTATTCTTGTCCAATTAGGGTTTTTAACCAATCTTGTGAATCCAATAAGTTCATTTGTGTTATTGGATTAACATTTAGATCATATTCGTCCTCCCTAGGCATATTATTGTCCAATTAGGGTTTTTAACCAATCTTGTGCATCCAATAGGAATGTTTCTGTCATTGGATGATCATTTAGGTCATTTTCGTCCTCCCTAGGCATATTCTTGTCCAATTAGGGTTTTTAACCAATCTTGTGCATCCAATAGGTGTGTTTGTGTCATTGGATGATCAATGAGGTCATTTTCGTCTTCCCTAGGCTTATTCTTGTCCAATTAGGGTTTTTAACCAATCTTGTGCATCCAATAACTTTGTTTGTGTCATTGAATTAATATTTAGGTCATTTTCATCCTCCCTAGGCATATTCTTGTCCAATTAGGGTTTTTAACCAATCTTGTGCATCCAATAGGTGTGTTTGTGTCATTGGATGATGAATTAGGTCATTTTCGTCCTCCCTAGGCTTATTCTTGTCCAATTAGGGTTTTTAACCAATCATGTGCATCCAATAAGTTCATTTGTGTTATTGGATTAACATTTAGATCATATTCGTCCTCCCTAGGCATATTCTTGTCCAATTAGGGTTTTTAACCAATCTTGTGCATCCAATAGGAGTGTTTGTGTCATTGGATGATCATTTAGGTCATTTTCGTCCTCCCTAGGCCTATTCTTGTCCAATTAGGGTTTTTAACCAATCTTGTGCATCCAATAGGTGTGTTTGTGTCATTGGATGATCAATTAGGTCATTTTCGTCCTCCCTAGGCTTATTCTTGTCCAAATAGGGTTTATAACCAATCTTGTGCATCCAATAAGTTGAGTTGTGACATTGGATTAACATTTAGGTCATTTTCGTTGTCCCTTGGCTTATTCTTGTCCAAATAGGGTTTTTAACCAATCTTGTGCATCCAATAAGTTCATTTGTGTCATTGGATTAACATTTAGGTCATATCCGTCCTCCCTAGGCATATTCTTGTCCAATTAGGGTTTTTAACCAATCTTGTGCATCCAATAGGTGTGTTTGTGTCATTGGATGATCAATTAGGTCATTTTCGTTCTCCCTAGGCTTATTCTTGTCCAATTAGGGTTTTTAACCAATCTTGTGCATCTAATATGTTCATTTGTGTTATTGCATTAACATTTAGGTCATATTCGTCCTCCCTAGGCATATTCTTGTCCAATTAGGGTTTTTAACCAATCTTGTGCATCCAATAGGTGTGTTTGTGTCATTGGATGATCAATTAGGTCATTTTCGTCCTCCCTAGGCTTATTCTTGTCCAATTAGGGTTTTTAAAAAATCTTGTGCATCCAATAAGTTCATTTGTGTCATTGGATGATCAATTAGGTCATTTTCGTCCTCCCTAGGCTTATTCTTGTCCAATTAGGGTTTTTAACCAATCTTGTGCATCCAATAGGTGTGTTTGTGTCATTGGATGATCAATTAGGTCATTTTCGTCCTCCCTAGGCTTATTCTTGTCCAATTAGGGTTTTTAACCAATCTTGTGCATCCAATAGATGTGTTTGTGTCATTGGATGATCAATTAGGTCATTTTCGTCCTCCCTAGACTTATTGTTGTCAAATTAGGGTTTTTAACCAATCTTGTGCATCCAATAACTTTGTTTGTGTCATTGAATTAATATTTAGGTCATTTTCGTCCTCCCTAGGCATATTCTTGTCCAATTAGGGTTTTTAACCAATCTTGTGCATCCAATAGGTGTGTTTGTGTCATTGGATGATCAATTAAGTCATTTTCGTCCTCCCAAGGCTTATTCTTGTCCAATTAGGGTTTTTAACCAATCTTGTGCATCCAATAGGTGTGTTTGTGTCATTGGATGATCAATTAGGTCATTTTCGTCCACCCTAGGCTTATTCTTGTCCAATTAGGGTTTTTAACCAATCTTGTGCATCCAATAACTTTGTTTGTGTCATTGAATTAATATTTAGGTCATTTTCGTCCTCCCTAGGCATATTCTCGTCCAATTAGGGTTTTTAACCAATCTTGTGCATCCAATAGGTGTGTTTGTGTCATTGGATGATGAATTAGGTCATTTTCGTCCTCCCTAGGCTTATTCTTGTCCAATTAGGGTTTTTAACCAATCTTGTGCATCCAATAAGTTCATTTGTGTCGTTGGATTAACATTTAGGTCATATCCGTCCTCCCTAGGCATATTCTTGTCCAATTAGGGATTTTAACCAATCTTGTGCATCCAATAGGTGTGTTTGTGTCATTGGATGATCAATTATGTCATTTTCGTTCTCCCTAGGCTTATTCTTGTCCAATTAGGGTTTTTAACCAATCTTGTGCATCCAATAAGTTCATTTGTGTTATTGGATTATTATTTAGATCATATTCGTCCTCCCTAGGCATATTATTGTCCAATTAGGGTTTTTAACCAATCTTGTGCATCCAATAGGTTTGTTTATCTCATTGGATGATCAATTAGGTCACTTTGATCCTCCCTTGGCTTATTCTTGTCCAATTAGGGTTTTTAACCAATCTTGTGCATCCAATAAGTTCATTTGTGTCATTGGATTAACATTTAGGTCATTTTCGTCCTCCCTAGGCATATTCTTGTCGAATTAGGGTTTTTAACCAATCTTGTGCATCCAATAGGTATGTTTGTGTCATTGGATGATCAATTTAGGCCATTTTCGTCCTCCCTAGGCATATTCTTGTCCAATTAGGGTTTTTAACCAATCTTGTGCATCCAATAGGTGTGTTTGTGTCAATGGATGATCAATTAGGTCATTTTCGTCCTCCCTAGGCTTATTCTTGTCCAATTAGGGTTTTTAACCAATCTTTTACATCTAATAAGTTCATTTGTGTCATTGGATTAACATTTAGGTCATTTTCGTCCTCCCTAGGCATATTCTTGTCCAATTAGGGTTTTTAACCAATCTTGTGCATCCAATAGGTGTGTTTGTGTCATTGGATGATCAATTAGGTCATTTTCGTCCTCCCTAGGCTTATTCTTGTCCAATTAGGGTTTTTAACCAATCTTGTGCATCCAATAAGTTGAGTTGTGTCATTGGATTAACATTTAGGTCATTTTCGTCCTCCCCAGGCATATTCTTGTCCAATTAGGGTTTATAACCAATCTTGTGCATCCAATAAGTTCATTTGTGTCATTGGATTAACATTATGTCATTTTCGTCCTCCCTAGGGATATTCTTGTCAAATTAGGGTTTTTAACCAATCTTGTACATCTAATAAGTTCATTTGTGTCATTGGATTAACATTTAGGTCATTTTCGTCCTCCCTAGGCATATTCTTGTCCAATTAGGGTTTTTAACCAATCTTGTGCATCCAATAGGTGTGTTTGTGTCATTGGATGATCAATTAGGTCATTTTCGTCCTCCCTAGGCTTATTCTTGTCCAATTAGGGTTTTTAACTAATCTTGTGCATCCAATAAGTTCATTTGTGTCATTCGAATATCAATTACGTCATTTTCGTCCTCCCTAGGCATATTCTTGTCCGATTAAGGTTTTTAACCAATCTTGTGCATCCAATAGGTGTGTTTGTGTCATTGGATGATCAATTAGGTCATTTTCGTCGTCCCTAGGCTTATTCTTGTCCAATTAGGGTTTTTAACCAATGGTGTGCATCCGATAAGTTTGTTTGTGTCATTGAATTAATATTTAGGTCATTTTCGTCCTCCTTAGGCATATTCTTGTCCAATTAGGGTTTTTAACCAATCTTGTGCATCCAATAGGTGTGTTTGTGTCATTGGATGATCAATTAGGTCATATTCGTCCTCCATAGGCTTATTCTTGTCCAATTAGGGTTTTTAACCAATCTTGTGCATCCAATAAGTTGAGTTGTGTCATTGGATTAACATTTAGGTCATTTTCGTCCTCCCTAGGCTTATTCTTGTCCAATTAGGGTTTTTAACTAATCTTGTGCATTCAATAAGTTCATTTGTGTCATTTGATGATTTATTAGGTCATTTTCGTCCTCCCTAGGCATATTCTTGTCCAATTAGGGTTTTTAACCAATCTTGTGCATCCAATAGGTGTGTTTGTGTCATTGGATGATCAATTAGGTCATTTTCGTCCTCCCTAGGCTTATTCTTGTCCAATTAGGGTTTTTAACCAATCTTGTGCATCCAATAAGTTGAGTTGTGTCATTGGATTAACATTTAGGTCATTTTCGTTCTCCCTAGGCTTATTCTTGTTCAATTAGGGTTTTTAACCAATCTTGTGCATCCAATAAGTTGAGTTGTGTCATTGGATTAACATTTAGGTCATTTTCATTCTCCCTAGGCATATTCTTGTCCAATTAGGTTTTTAACCAATCTTGTGCATCCAATAAGTTCATTTGTGTCATTGGATTCACATTTAGGTCATTTTCGTCCTCCATAGGCTTATTCTTGTCCAATTAGGGCTTTTAACCATTCTTGTGCATCCAATAAGTTTGTTTCTGTCATTGAATTAATATTTAGGTCATTTTGGTCCTCCCTAGGCATATTCTTGTCCAATTAGGGTTTTTAACCAATCTTGTAAATTCAATAGGTGTGTTTGTGTCATTGGATGATCAATTAGGTCATTTTCGTCCTTCCTAGGCTTATTCTTGTCCAATTAGGGTTTTTAACCAATCTTGTGCATCCAATAGGTGTGTTTGTGTCATTGGATGATCAATTAGGTCATTTTCGTCCTCCCTATGCTTATTCTTGTCCAATTAGGGTTTTTAACCAATCTTGTGCATCCAATAAGTTCATTAGTGTCATTGGATGATCAATTAGGTCATTTTCGTCCTCCCTAGGCTTATTCTTGTCCAATTAGGGTTTTTAACCAATCTTGTGCATCCAATAAGTTGAGTTGTGTCATTGGATTAACATTTAGGTCATTTTCATTCTCCCTAGGCATATTCTTGTCCAATTAGGTTTTTAACCAATCTTGTGCATCCAATAAGTTCAATTGTGTCATTGGATTCACATTTAGGTCATTTTCGTCCTCCTTAGGCATATTCTTGTCCAATTAGGGTTTTTAACCAATCTTGTGCATCCAATAGGTGTGTTTATCTCATTGGATGATCAATTAGGTCACTTTGATCCTCCCTAGGCATATTCTTGTCCAATTAGGGTTTTTAACCAATCTTGTGCATCCAATAGGTGTGTTTGTGTCAGTGGATGATCAATTAGGTCATTTTCGTCCTCCCTAGGCATGTTCTTGTCCAACAAGGGTTTTTAACCAATCTTGTGCATCCAATAGGTGTGTTTGTGTCATTGGATGATCAATTAGGCCATTTTCGTCCTCCCTAGGCTTATTCTTGTCCAATTAGGGTTTTTAACCAATCTTGTGCATCCAATAAGTTGAGTTGTGTCATTGGATTAACATTTAGGTCATTTTCGTCCTCCCTAGGCTTATTCTTGTCCAATTAGGGTTTTTAACTAATCTTGTGCATCCAATAAGTTGAGTTGTGTCATTGGATTAACATTTACGTCATTTTCGTCCTCCCTAGGCTTATTCTTGTCCAATTAGGGTTTTTAACCAATCTTGTGCATCCAATAGGTGTGTTTGTGTCATTGGATGATCAATTAGGTCATTTTCGTCCTCCCTAGGCTTATTCTTGTCCAATTAGGGTTTTTAACCAATCTTGTGCATCCAATAAGTTCATTAGTGTCATTGGATTAACATTTAGGTCATTTTCATCCTCCCTAGGTATATTCTTGTCCAATTAGGGTTTTTAACCAATCTTGTGCATCCAATAGGTGTGTTTGTGTCATTGGATAATCAATTTAGGTCATTTTCGTCCTCCCTAGGCATATTCTTGTCGAATTAGGGTTTTTAACCAATCTTGTGCATCCAATAGGTGTGTTTGTGGCAATGGATGATCGATTAGGTCATTTTCGTCCTCCCTAGGCTTATTCTTGTCCAATTAGGGTTTTTAACCAATCTTGTGCATCCAATAGGTGTGTTTGTGTCATTGGATGATCAATTAGGTCATTTTCGTCCTCCCTAGGCTTATTCTTGTCCAATTAGGGTTTTTAACCAATCTTGTGCATCCAATAGGTGTGTTTGTGTCATTGGCTGATCAATTAGGTCATTTTTGTCCTCCCTAGGCTTATTCTTGTCCAATTAGGGTTTTTAACCAATCTTGTGCATCCAATAAGTTCATTAGTGTCATTGGATGATCAATTAGGTCATTTTCGTCCTCCCTAGGCTTATTCTTGTCCAATTAGGGTTTTTAACCAATCTTGTGCATCCAATAGGTGTGTTTGTGTCATTGGGTGATCAATTAGGTCATATTCGTCCTCCCTAGGCTTATTCTTGTCCAATTAGGGTTTTTAACCAATCTTGTGCATCCAATAGGTGTGTTTGTGTCATTGGATGATCAAATTAGGTCATTTTCGTCCTCCCTAGGCATATTCTTTTCCAATTAGGGTTTTTAACCAATCTAGTGCATCCAATAGGTGTGTTTGTGTCATTGGATGATCAATTAGGTCATTTTCATTCTCCCTAGGCTTATTCTTGTCCAATTAGGTTTATAACCAATCTTGTGCATCCAATAAGTGCATTTGTGTCATTGGATTCACATTTAGGTCATTTTCATCATCCTTAGGCATATTCTTGTCTAATTAGGGTTTTTAACCAATCTTGTGCATCCAATAGGTGTGTTTATCTCATTGGATGATCAATTAGGTCACTTTGATCCTCCCTAGGCTTATTCTTGTCCAATTAGGGTTTTTAACCAATCTTGTGCATCCAATAAGTTCATTTGTGTCATTGGATTAACATTTAGGTCATATCCGTCCTCCCTAGGCATATTCTTGTCCAATTAGGGTTTTTAACCAATCTTGTGCATCCAATAGGTGTGTTTGTGTCATTGGATGATCAATTACGTCATTTTCGTCCTCCATAGGCTTATTCTTGTCCAATTAGGGTTTTTAACCAATCTTGTGCATCCAATAAGTTTGTTTGTGTCATTGAATTAATATTTAGGTCATTTTGGTCCTCCCTAGGCATATTCTTGTCCAATTAGGGTTTTTAACCAATCTTGTGCATTCAATAGGTCTGTTTGGGTCATTGGATGATCAATTAGGTCATTTTCGTCCTCCCTAGGCATATTCTTGTCCAATTAGGGTTTTTAACCAATCTTGTGCATCCAATAGGTGTGTTTGTGTCATTGGATGATCAATTAGGTCATTTTCGTCCTCCCTAGGCTTATTCTTGTCCAATTAGGGTTTTTAACCAATCTTGTGCATCCAATAAGTTGAGTTGTGTCATTGGATTAACATTTAGGTCATTTTCGTCCTCCATAGGGTTATTCTTGTCCAATTAGGGTTTTTAAGCAATCTTGTGCATCCAATAAGTTCATTTGTGTCATTGGACTAACATTAAGGTCATTTTCGTCCTCCCTAGGCATATTCTTGTCCAATTAGGGTTTTTAACCAATCTTGTGCATCCAATAGATGTGTTTGTGTCATTGGATGATCAATTAGGTCATTTTCGTCCTCCCTAGGCTTATTCTTGTCCAATTAGGGTTTTTAACCAATCTTGTGCATCCAATAACTTTGTTTGTGTCATTGAATTAATATTTAGGTCATTTTCGTCCTCCCTAGGCATATTCTTGTCCAATTAGGGTTTTTAACCAATCTTGTGCATCCAATAGGTGTGTTTGTGTCATTGGATGATGAATTAGGTGACTTTCGTCCTCCCTAGGCTTATTCTTGTCCAATTAGGGTTTTTAACCAATCTTGTGCATCCAATAAGTTCATTTGTGTCATTGGATTAACATTTAGGTCATATCCGTCCTCCCTAGGCATATTCTTGTCCAATTAGGGTTTTTAACCAATCTTGTGCATCCAATAGGTGTGTTTGTGTCATTGGATGATCAATTAGGTCATTTTCGTTCTCCCTAGGCTTATTCTTGTCCAATTAGGGTTTTTAACCAATCTTGTGAATCCAATAAGTTCATTTGTGTTATTGGATTAACATTTAGATCATATTCGTCCTCCCTAGGCATATTATTGTCCAATTAGGGTTTTTAACCAATCTTGTGCATCCAATAGGAATGTTTCTGTCATTGGATGATCATTTAGGTCATTTTCGTCCTCCCTAGGCATATTCTTGTCCAATTAGGGTTTTTAACCAATCTTGTGCATCCAATAGGTGTGTTTGTGTCATTGGATGATCAATGAGGTCATTTTCGTCTTCCCTAGGCTTATTCTTGTCCAATTAGGGTTTTTAACCAATCTTGTGCATCCAATAACTTTGTTTGTGTCATTGAATTAATATTTAGGTCATTTTCATCCTCCCTAGGCATATTCTTGTCCAATTAGGGTTTTTAACCAATCTTGTGCATCCAATAGGTGTGTTTGTGTCATTGGATGATGAATTAGGTCATTTTCGTCCTCCCTAGGCTTATTCTTGTCCAATTAGGGTTTTTAACCAATCATGTGCATCCAATAAGTTCATTTGTGTTATTGGATTAACATTTAGATCATATTCGTCCTCCCTAGGCATATTCTTGTCCAATTAGGGTTTTTAACCAATCTTGTGCATCCAATAGGAGTGTTTGTGTCATTGGATGATCATTTAGGTCATTTTCGTCCTCCCTAGGCCTATTCTTGTCCAATTAGGGTTTTTAACCAATCTTGTGCATCCAATAGGTGTGTTTGTGTCATTGGATGATCAATTAGGTCATTTTCGTCCTCCCTAGGCTTATTCTTGTCCAAATAGGGTTTATAACCAATCTTGTGCATCCAATAAGTTGAGTTGTGACATTGGATTAACATTTAGGTCATTTTCGTTGTCCCTTGGCTTATTCTTGTCCAAATAGGGTTTTTAACCAATCTTGTGCATCCAATAAGTTCATTTGTGTCATTGGATTAACATTTAGGTCATATCCGTCCTCCCTAGGCATATTCTTGTCCAATTAGGGTTTTTAACCAATCTTGTGCATCCAATAGGTGTGTTTGTGTCATTGGATGATGAATTAGGTCATTTTCGTCCTCCCTAGGCTTATTCTTGTCCAATTAGGGTTTTTAACAAATCTTGTGCATCCAATAAGTTCATTTGTGTCATTGGATTAACATTTAGGTCATATCCGTCCTCCCTAGGCATATTCTTGTCCAAATAGGATTTTTAACCAATCTTGTGCATCCAATAGGTGTGTTTGTGTCATTGGATGATCAACTAGGTCATTTTCGTTCTCCCTAGGCTTATTCTTGTCCAATTAGGGTTTTTAACCAATCTTGTGCATCCAATAAGTTCATTTGTGTTATTGGATTAACATTTAGATCATATTCGTCCTCCCTAGGCATATTCTTATCCAATTAGGGTTTTTAACCAATCTTGTGCATCCAATAGGAGTATTTGTGTCATTGGATTAACATTTAGGTCATTTTCATTCTCCCTAGGCATATTCTTGTCCAATTAGGGTTTTTAACCAATCTTGTGCATCCAATAGGTGTGTTTGTGTCATTGGATGATCAATTAGGTCATTTTCGTCCTCCCTAGGCTTATTGTTGTCCAATTAGGGTTTTTAACCAATCTTGTGCATCCAATAGGTGTGTTTGTGTCATTGGATGATCAATTAGGTCATTTTCGTCCTCCCTAGGCTTATTCTTGTCCAATTAGGGTTTTTAACCAATCTTGTGCATCCAATAACTTTGTTTGTGTCATTGAATTAATATTTAGGTCATTTTCGTCCTCCCTAGGCATATTCTCGTCCAATTAGGGTTTTTAACCAATCTTGTGCATCCAATAGGTGTGTTTGTGTCATTGGATGATGAATTAGGTCATTTTCGTCCTCCCTAGGCTTATTCTTGTCCAATTAGGGTTTTTAACCAATCTTGTGCATCCAATAAGTTCATTTGTGTCGTTGGATTAACATTTAGGTCATATCCGTCCTCCCTAGGCATATTCTTGTCCAATTAGGGATTTTAACCAATCTTGTGCATCCAATAGGTGTGTTTGTGTCATTGGATGATCAATTAGGTCATTTTCGTTCTCCCTAGGCTTATTCTTGTCCAATTAGGGTTTTTAACCAATCTTGTGCATCCAATAAGTTCATTTGTGTTATTGGATTAACATTTAGATCATATTCGTCCTCCCTAGGCATATTATTGTCCAATTAGGGTTTTTAACCAATCTTGTGCATCCAATAGGTGTGTTTATCTCATTGGATGATCAATTAGGTCACTTTGATCCTCCCTTGGCTTATTCTTGTCCAATTAGGGTTTTTAACCAATCTTGTGCATCCAATAAGTTCATTTGTGTCATTGGATTAACATTTAGGTCATTTTCGTCCTCCCTAGGCATATTCTTGTCGAATTAGGGTTTTTAACCAATCTTGTGCATCCAATAGGTATGTTTGTGTCATTGGATGATCAATTTAGGCCATTTTCGTCCTCCCTAGGCATATTCTTGTCCAATTAGGGTTTTTAACCAATCTTGTGCATCCAATAGGTGTGTTTGTGTCAATGGATGATCAATTAGGTCATTTTCGTCCTCCCTAGGCTTATTCTTGTCCAATTAGGGTTTTGTACCAATCTTGTGCATCCAATAAGTTCATTTGTGTCATTGGATTAACATTTAGGTCATTTTCGTCCTCCCTAGGCATATTCTTGTCCAATTAGGGTTTTTAACCAATCTTGTGCATCCAATAGGTGTGTTTGTGTCATTGGATGATCAATTAGGTCATTTTCGTCCTCCCTAGGCTTATTCTTGTCCAATTAGGGTTTTTAACCAATCTTGTGCATCCAATAACTTTGTTTGTGTCATTGAATTAATATTTAGGTCATTTTCGTCCTCTCTAGGTATATTCTTGTCCAATTAGGGTTTTTAACCAATCTTGTGCATCCAATAAGTTCATTTGTGTCCTTGGATGATCAATTAGGTCATTTTCGTCCTCCCTAGGCATATTCTTGTCCAACTAGGGTTTTTAACCAATCTTGTGCTTCCAATAGGTGTGTTTGTGTCATTGGATGATCAATTAGGTCATTTTCGTCCTCCCTAGGCTTATTGTTGTCCAATTAGGGTTTTTAACCAATCTTGTGCATCCAATAGGTGTGTTTGTGTCATTGGATGATCAATTAGGTCATTTACGTCCTCCCTAGGCTTATTCTTGTCCAATTAGGGTTTTTAACCAATCTTGTGCATCCAATAGGTGTGTTTGTGTCATTGGATGATCAATTAGGTCATTTACGTCCTCCCTAGGCTTATTCTTGTCTAATTAGGGTTTTTAACCAATCTTGTGCATCCAATAGGTGTGTTTGTGTCATTGGATGATCAATTAGGTCATTTTCGTCCTCCGTAGGCTTATTCTTGTCCAATTAGGGTTTTTAACCAATCTTGTGCATCCAATAAGTTTGTTTGTGTCATTGAATTAATATTTAGGTCATTTTCGTCCTCCCTAGGCATATTCTTGTCCAATTAGGGTTTTTAACCAATCTTGTGCATCCAATAGGTGTGTTTGTGTCATTGGATGATCAATTAAGTCATTTTCGTCTTCCCTAGGCATATTCTTGTCCAATTAGTGTTTTTAACCAATCTTGTGCATCCAATAGGTGTGTTTGTGTCATTGGATGATCAATTAGGTCATTCTGGTCCTCCCTAGGCTTATTCTTGTCCAATTAGGGTTTTTAACCAATCTTGTGCATCCAATAGGTGTGTTTGTGTCATTGGATGATCAATTAGGTCATTTTCGTCCTCCCTAGGCATATTCTTGTCCAATTAGGGTTTTTAACCAATCTTGTGCATCCAATAAGTTTGTTTGTGTCATTGAATTAATATTTAGGTCATTTTCGTCCTCCCAAGGCATATTCTTGTCCAATTAGGGTTTTTAACTAATCTTGTGCATCCAATAGGTGTGTTTGTGTCATTGGATGATCAATTAGGTCATTTTCGTCCTCCCTAGGCTTATTCTTGTCCAATTAGGGTTTTTAACCAATCTTGTGCATCCAATAACTTTGTTTGTGTCATTGAATTAATATTTAGGTCATTTTCGTCCTCCCTAGGCATATTCTTGTCCAATTAGGGTTTTTAACCAATCTTGTGCATCCAATAGGTGTGTTTGTGTCATTGGATGATCAATTAGGTCATTTTCGTCTTCCCTAAGCTTATTCTTATCCAATTAGGATTTTTAACCAATCTTGTGCATCCAATAACTTTGTTTGTGTCATTGAATTAATATTTAGGTCATTTTCATCCTCCCTAGGCATATTCTTGTTTAATTAGGGTTTTTAACCAATCTTGTGCATCCAATAGGTGTGTTTGTGTCATTGGATGATCAATTAGGTCATTTTCGTCCTCCCTAGGCTTATTCTTGTGCAATTAGGGTTTTTAACCAATCTTGTGCATCCAATAAGTTCATTTGTGTCATTGGATTAACATTTAGGTCATTTTCGTCCTCCCTAGGCATATTCTTGTCCAATTACGGTTTTTTAACCAATCTTGTGCTTCCAATAGGTGTGTTTGTTTCATTGGATGATCAATTAGGTCATTTTCGTCCTCCCTAGGCATATTCTTATCCAATTAGGGTTTTTAACCAATCTTGTGCATCCAATAGGTGTGTTTGTGTCATTGGATGATCAATTAGGTCATTTTCGTCCTCCCTAGTCTTATTCTTGTCCAATTAGGGTTTTTAACCAATCTTGTGCATCCAATAAGTTCATTAGTGTCATTGGATGATCAATTAGGTCATTTTCGTCCTCCCTAGGCTTATTCTTGTCCAATTAGGGTTTTTAACCAATCTTGTGCATCCAATAGGTGTGTTTGTGTCATTGGATGATCAATTAGGTCATTTCGTCCTCCCTAGGCTTATTCTTGTCCAATTAGGGTTTTTAACCAATCTTGTGCATCCAATAAGTTCATTTGTGTCATTGGATGATCAATTAGGTCATTTTCGTCCTCCCTAGGCATGTTCTTGTCCAACTATAGTTTTTAACCAATCTTGTGCATCCAATAGGTGTGTTTGTGTCATTGGATGATCAATTAGGTCATTTTCGTCCTCCCTAGGCTTATTCTTGTCCAATTAGGGTTTTTAACCAATCTTGTGCATCCAATAAGTTGAGTTGTGTCATTGGATTAACATTTAGGTCATTTTCATCCTCCCTATGCATATTTTTGTCCAATTAGGGTTTTTAACCAATCTTGTGCATCCAATAGGTGTGTTTGTGTCATTGGATGATCAATTAGGTCATTTTCGTCCTCCCTAGGCTTATTCTTGTCCAATTAGGGTTTTTAACCAATCTTGTGCATCCAATAAGTTGAGTTGTGTCATTGGATTAACATTTAGGTCATTTTCGTCCTCAATAGGCTTATTCTTGTCCAATTAGGGTTTTTAACCAATCTTGTGCATTTAATAGGTGTGCTTGTGGCAATGGATGATCAATTAGGTCATTTTCGTCCTCCCTAGGCATATTCTTGTCCAATTAAGGTTTTTCACCAATCTTGTGCATCCAATAGGTGTGTTTGTGTCATTGGATGATCAATTAGGTCATTTTCATCCTCCCTAGGCTTATTCTTGTCCAATTAGGGTTTTTAACCGATCTTGTGCATCCAATAGGTGTGTCTGTGTCATTGGATGATCAATTAGGTCATTTTCGTCCTCCCTTGGCATATTCTTGTCCAATTAGGGTTTTTAACCAATCTTGTGCATCCAATAGGTGTGTTTGTGTCATTGGATGATCAATTAGGTCATTTTCGTCCTCCCTAGGCTTATTCTTGTCCAATTAGGGTTTTTAACCAATCTTGTGCATCCAATAGGTGTGTTTGTGTCAATGGATGATCAATTAGGTTAATTTTGTCCTCCCTATGCTTATTCTTGTCCAATTAGGGTTTTTAACCAATCTTGTGCATCCAATAGGTGTGTTTGTGTCAATGGATGATCAATTAGGTCATTTTTGTCCTCCCTAGGCTTATTCTTGTCCAATTAGGGTTTTTAACCAATCTTGTGCATCCATTAAGTTCATTAGTGTCATTGGATTATCAATTAGGTCATTTTCGTCCTCCCTAGGCATGTTCTGGTCCAACTATGGTTTTTAACCAATCTTGTGCATCCAATAGGTGTGTTTGTGTCATTGGATGATCAATTAGGTCATTTTCGTCCTCCCTAGGCTTATTCTTGTCCAATTAGGGTTTTTAACCAATCTTGTGCATCCAATAAGTTGAGTTGTGTCATTGGATTAACATTTAGGTCATTTTCGTCCTCCCTAGGCTTATTCTTGTCCAATTAGGGTTTTTAACCAATCTTGTGCATCCAATAAGTTGAGTTGTGTCATTGGATTAACATTTAGTTCATTTTCGTCCTCCCTAGGCTTATTCTTGTCCAATTAGGGTTTTTAACCAATCTTGTGCATCCAATAGGTGTGTTTGTGTCATTGGATGATCAATTAGGTCATTTTCGTCCTCCCTAGGCTTATTCTTGTCCAATTAGGGTTTTTAACCAATCTTGTGCATCCAATAGGTGTGTTTGTGTCATTGGATAATCAATTAGGTTATTTTCGTCCTCCCTAGGCTTATTCTTGTCCAATTAGGGTTTTTAACCAATCTTGTGCATCCAATAAGTTCATTTGTGTCATTGGATGATTAATTAGGTCATTTTCGTCCTCCCTAGCCATATTCTTGTCCAACTAGGGTATTAAACCAATCTTGTGCATCCAATAGGTGTGTTTGTGTCATTGGATGATCAATTAGGTCATTTTCGTCCTCCCTAGGCTTATTCTTGTCCAATTAGGGTTTTTAACCAATCTTGTGCATCCAATAGGTGTGTTTGTGTCATTGGATGATCAATTAGGTCATTTTCGTCCTCCCTAGGCTTATTCTTGTCCAAATAGGGTTTTTAACCAATCTTGTGCATCCAATAAGTTGAGTTGTGACATTGGATTAACATTTAGGTCATTTTCGTTCTCCCTAGGCTTATTCTTGTCCAAATAGGGTTTTTAACCAATCTTGTGCATCCAATAAATTCATTTGTGTCATTGGATTAACATTTAGGTCATATCCGTCCTCCCTAGGCATATTCTTGTCCAATTAGGGTTTTTAACCAATCTTGTGCATCCAATAGGTGTGTTTGTGTCAGTGGATGATCAATTACGTCATTTTCGTTCTCCCTAGGCTTATTCTTGTCCAATTAGGGTTTTTAACCAATCTTGTGCATCCAATAAGTTCATTTGTGTTATTGGATTAACATTTAGGTCATATTCGTCCTCCCTAGGCATATTCTTGTCCAATTAGGGTTTTTAACCAATCTTGTGCATCCAATAAGTTCATTAGTGTCATTGGATGATCAATTAGGTCATTTTCGTCCTCCCTAGGCACGTTCTTGTCCAACTATAGTTTTTAACCAATCTTGTGCATCCAATAGGTGTGTTTGTGTCATTGGATGATCAATTAGGTCATTTTCGTCCTCCCTAGGCTTATTCTTGTCCAATTCGGGTTTTTAACCAATCTTGTGCATCCAATAAGTTGAGTTGTGTCATTGGATTAACATTTAGGTCATTTTCATTCTCCCTATGCTTATTCTTGTCCAATTAGGGTTTTTAACCAATCTTGTGCATCCAATAGGTGTGTTTGTGTCATTGGATGATCAATTAGGTCAATTTCGTCCTCCCTAGGCTTATTCTTGTCCAATTAGGGTTTTTAACCAATCTTGTGCATCCAATAAGTTGAGTTGTGTCATTGGATTAACATTTAGGTCATTTTCATTCTCCCTAGGCTTATTCTTGTCCAATTAGGGTTTTTAACCAATCTTGTGCATCCAATAGGTGTGTTTGTGTTATTGGATGATTAATTAGGTCATTTTCGTCCTACTTAGGCTTATTCTTGTCCAATTAGGGTTTTTAACCAATCTTGTGCATCCAATAAGTTGAGTTGTGTCATTGGATTAACATTTAGGTCATTTTCGTTCTCCCTAGGCTTATTCTTGTCCAATTAGGGTTTTTAACCAATCTTGTGCATCCAATAAGTTCATTTGTGTTATTGGATTAACATTTAGGTCATATTCGTCTTCCCTAGACATATTCTAGTCCAATTAGGGTTTTTAACCAATCTTGTGCATCCAATAGGTGTGCTTGTGTCATTGGATGATCAATTAGGTCATTTTCGTCCTCCCTAGGCTTATTCTTGTCCAATTAGGGTTTTTAACCAATCTTGTGCATCCAATAAGTTTGTTTGTGTCATTGAATTAATATTTAGGTCATTTTCGTCCTCCCTAGACATATTCTTGTCCAATTAGGGTTTTTAACCAATCGTGTGCATCCAATAGGTGTGTTTGTGTCATTGGATGATCAATTAGGTCATTTTCGTCCTCCCTAGGCTTATTCTTGTCCAATTAGGGTTTTTAACCAATCTTGTGCATCCAATTGGTGTGTTTGTGTCATTGGATGATCAATTAGGTCATTTTCGTCCTACGTAGGCTTATTCTTGTCCAATTAGGGTTTTTAACCAATCTTGTGCATCCAATAGGTGTGTTTGTGTCATTGGATGATCAATTAGGTCATTTTCGTCCTACCTTGGCTTATTCTTGTCCAATTAGGGTTTTTAACCAATCTTGTGCATCCAATAGGTGTGTTTGTGTCATTGGATGATCAATTAGGTCATTTTCGTCCTACCTAGGCTTATTCTTGTCCAATTAGGGTTTTTAACCAATCTTGTGCATCCAATAAGTTCATTTGTGTTATTGGATTAACATTTAGGTCATATTCGTCCTCCCTAGGCATATTCTTGTCCAATTAGGGTTTTTAACCAATCTTGTGCATCCAATAAGTTCATTAGTGTCATTGGATGATCAATTAGGTCATTTTGCGTCCTCCCTAGGCTTATTCTTGTCCAATTAGGGTTTTTAACCAATCTTGTGCATCCAATAAGTTCATTTGTGTCATTGGATTAACATTTAGGTCATATCCGTCCTCCTTAGGCATATTCTTGTCCAATTAGGGTTTTTAACCAATCTTGTGCATCCAATAGGTGTGTTTGTGTCAGTGGATGATCAATTACGTCATTTTCGTTCTCCCTAGGCTTATTCTTGTCCAATTAGGGTTTTTAACCAATCTTGTGCATCCAATAAGTTCATTTGTGTTATTGGATTAACATTTAGGTCATATTCGTCCTCCCTAGGCATATTCTTGTCCAATTAGGGTTTTTAACCAATCTTGTGCATCCAATAGGTGTGTTTGTATCATTGGATGATCAATTAGGTCATTTTCGTCCTCCCTAGGCATATTCTTGTCCAATTAGGGTTTTTAACCAATCTTGTGCATCCAATAAGTTGAGTTGTGTCATTGGATTAAAATTTAGGTCATTTTCGATCTCCCTAGGCTTATTCTTGTCCAATTATGGTTTTTAACCAATCTTGTGCATCCAATAACTTTGTTTGTGTCATTGAATTAATATTTAGGTCATTTTCGTCCTCCCTAGGCATATTTTTGTCCAATTAGGGTTTTTAACCAATCTTGTGCATCCAATAGGTGTGTTTGTGTCATTGGATGATCAATTAGGTCATTTACGTCCTCCCTAGGCTTATTCTTGTCCAATTAGGGTTTTTAACCAATCTTGTGCATCCAATAGGTGTGTTTGTGTCATTGGATGATCAATTAGGTCATTTACGTCCTCCCTAGGCTTATTCTTGTCTAATTAGGGTTTTTAACCAATCTTGTGCATCCAATAGGTGTGTTTGTGTCATTGGATGATCAATTAGGTCATTTTCGTCCTCCGTAGGCTTATTCTTGTCCAATTAGGGTTTTTAACCAATCTTGTGCATCCAATAAGTTTGTTTGTGTCATTGAATTAATATTTAGGTCATTTTCGTCCTCCCTAGGCTTATTCTTGTCCAATTAGGGTTTTTAACCAATCTTGTGCATCCAATAGGTGGGTTTGTGTCATTGGATGATCAATTAGGTCATTTTCGTCCTCCCTAGGCCTATTCTTGTCCAATTAGGGTTTTTAACCAATCTTGTGCATCCAATAGGTGTGTTTGTGTCATTGGATGATCAATTAGGTCATTTTCGTTCTCCCTAGGCTTATTCTTGTCCAATTAGGGTTTTTAACCAATCTTGTGCATCCAATAAGTTCATTTTTGTTATTGGATTAACATTTAGGTCATATTCGTCCTCCCTAGGAATATTCTTGTCCAATTAGGGTTTTTAACCAATCTTGTGCATCCAATAGGTGTGTTTGTGTCATTGGATGATCAATTAGGTCATTTTCGTCCTCCCTAGGCTTATTCTTGTCCAATTAGGGTTTTTAACCAATCTTGTGCATCCAATAAGTTCAGTAATGTCATTGGATGATCAATTAGGTCATTTTCGTCCTCCCTAGGCTTATTCTTGTCCAATTAGGGTTTTTAACCAATCTTGTGCATCCAATAAGTTTGTTTGTGTCATTGAATTAATATTTAGGTCATTTTCGTCCTCCCTAGGCATATTCTTGTCCAATTAGGGTTTTTAACCAATCTTGTGCATCCAATAGGCGTGTTTGTGTCATTGGATGATCAATTAGGTCATTTTCGTCCTCCCAAGGCTTATTCTTGTCCAATTAGGATTTTTAACCAATGTTGTGCATCCAATAACTTTGTTTGTGTCATTGAATTAATATTTAGGTCATTTTCGTCCTCCCTAGGCATATTCTTGTCCAATTAGGGTTTTTAACCAATCTTGTGCATCCAATAGGTGTCTTTGTGTCATTGGATGATCAATTAGGTCATTTTTGTCCTCCCTAGGCTTATTCTTGTCCAATTAGGGTTTTTAAGCAATCTTGTGCATCCAATAAGTTCATTTGTGTCATTGGATGATCAATTAGGTCATTTTCGTCCTCCCTAGGCTTATTCTTGTCCAACTAGGGTTTTTAACCTATCTTGTGCCTCCAATAGGTGTGTTTGTGTCATTGGATGATCAATTAGGTCATTTTCGTCCTCCCTAGGCTTATTCTTGTCCAATTAGGGTTTTTAACCAATCTTGTGCATCCAATAAGTTGAGTTGTGTCATTGGATTAACATTTAGATCATTTTCGTCCTCCCTAGGCTTATTCTTGTCCAATTAGGGTTTTTAACCAATCTTGTGCATCCAATAGGTGTGTTTGTGTCATTGGATGATCAATTAGGTCATTTACGTCCTCCCTAGGCTTATTCTTGTCCAATTAGGGTTTTTAACCAATCTTGTGCATCCAATAGGTGTGTTTGTGTCATTGGATGATCAATTAGGTCATTTTCGTCCTTCCTAGGCATATTCTTGTCCAATTAGGGTTTTTAACCAGTCTTGTGCATCCAATAGGTGTGTTTGTGTCATTGGATTATCAATTCGTTCATTTTCGTCCTCCCAAGGCTTATTCTTGTCCATTTAGGGTTTTTAACCAATCTTGTGCATCCAATAAGTTCATTTGTGTCATTGGATTAACATTTAGGTCATTTTCGTCCTCCCTAGGCATATTCTTGTCCAATTAGGGTTTTTAACCAATCTTGTGCTTCCAATTGGTGTGTTTGTGTCATTGAATTAATATTTAGGTCATTTTCGTCCTCCCTAGGCTTATTCTTGTCCAATTAGGGTTTTTAACCAATCTTGTGCATCCAATAAGTTTGTTTGTGTCATTGAATTAATATTTAGGTCATTTTCGTCCTCCCTAGGCATATTCTTGTCCAATTAGGGTTTTTAACCAATCTTGTGCATCCAATAGGTGTGTTTGTGTCATTGGATGATCAACGAGGTCATTTTCGTCCTCCCTAGGCTTATTCCTTACCAATTAGGGTTTTTAACCAATCTTGTGCATCCAATAAGTTTGTTTGTATCATTGAATTAATATTTAGGTCATTTTCGTCCTCCCTAGGCATATTCTTGTCCAATTAGGGTTTTTAGCCAATCTTGTCCCCCCAATAGGTGTGTTTGTGTCATTGGATGATCAATTAGGTCATTTTCGTCCTCCCTAGGCTTATTCTTGTCCAATTAGGGTTTTTAACCAATCTTGTGCATCCAATAACTTTGTTTGTGTCATTGAATTAAAATTTAGGTCATTTTCGTCCTCCCTAGGCATATTCTTGTCCAACTAGGGTTTTTAACCAATCTTGTGCATCCAATAGGTGTGTTTGTGTCATTGGATGATCAATTAGGTCATTTTCGTCCTCACTAGGCTTATTCTTGTCCAACTAGTGTTTTAAACCAATCTTGTGCATCTAATAGGTGTGTTTGTGTCATTGGATGATCAAATAGGTCATTTTCGTCCTCCCTAGGCTTATTCTTGTTCAATTAGGGTTTTTAACCAATCTTGTGCATCCAATAGGTGTGTTTGTGTCATTGGATGATCAATTAGGTCATTTTCGTCCTCCCTAGGCTTATTCTTGTCCAATTAGGGTTTTTAACCAATCTTGTGCATCCAATAACTTTGTTTGTGTCATTGAATTAAAATTTAGGTCATTTTCGTCCTCCCTAGGCATATTCTTGTCCAATTAGGGTTTTTAACCAATCTTGTGCATCCACTAGGTGTGTTTGTGTCATTGGATGATGAATTAGGTCATTTTCGTCCTCCCTAGGCTTATTCTTGTCCAATTAGGGTTTTTAACCAATCTTGTGCATCCAATAAGTTCATTTGTGTCATTGGATTAACATTTAGGTCATATTCGTCCTCCCTAGGCATATTCTTGTCCAATTAGGGTTTTTCACCAATCTTGTGCATCCAATAGGTGTGTTTGTGTCATTGGATGATCAATTAGGTCATTTTCGTTCTCCCTAGGCTTATTCTTGTCCAATTAGGGCTTTTAACCAATCTTGTGCATCCAATATGTGTGTTTGTGTCAATGGATGATCAATTAGGTTAATTTTGTCCTCCCTATGCTTATTCTTGTCCAATTAGGGTTTTTAACCAATCTTGTGCATCCAATAGGTGTGTTTGTGTCAATGGATGATCAATTAGGTCATTTTTGTCCTCCCTAGGCTTATTCTTGTCCAATTAGGGTTTTTAACCAATCTTGTGCATCCATTAAGTTCATTAGTGTCATTGGATTATCAATTAGGTCATTTTCGTCCTCCCTAGGCATGTTCTGGTCCAACTATGGTTTTTAACCAATCTTGTGCATCCAATAGGTGTGTTTGTGTCATTGGATGATCAATTAGGTCATTTTCGTCCTCCCTAGGCTTATTCTTGTCCAATTAGGGTTTTTAACCAATCTTGTGCATCCAATAAGTTGAGTTGTGTCATTGGATTAACATTTAGGTCATTTTCATTCTCCCTAGGCTTATTCTTGTCCAATTAGGGTTTTTAACCAATCTTGTGCATCCAATAGGTGTGTTTGTGTTATTGGATGATTAATTAGGTCATTTTCGTCCTCCCTAGGCTTATTCTTGTCCAATTTGGGTTTTTAACCAATCTTGTGCATCCAATAAGTTTAGTTGTGTCATTGGATTAACATTTAGGTCATTTTCGTTCTCCCTAGGCTTATTCTTGTCAAATTAGGGTTTTTAACCAATCTTGTGCATCCAATAGGTGTGTTTGTGTCATTGGATGATCAATTAGGTCATTTTCGTCCTCCCTAGGCTTATTCTTGTCCAATTAGGGTTTTTAACTAATCTTGTGCATCCAATAAGTTCATTTGTGTCATTGGATGATCAATTAGGTCATTTTCGTCCTCCCTAGGCATATTCTTGTCCAACTAGGGTTTTTAACCAAACTTGTGCATCCAACAAGTTTGTTTATGTCATTGAATTAATATTTAGGTCATTTTCGTCCTCCCTAGGCATATTCTTGTCCAATTAGGGTTTTTAACCAATCTTGTGCATCCAATAGGTGTGTTTGTGTCATTGGATGATCAATTAGGTCATTTTCGTCCTCCCTAGGCTTATTCTTGTCCAATTAGGGTTTTTAACCAATCTTGTGCATCCAATAACTTTGTTTGTGTCATTGAATTAATATTTAGGTTATTTTCGTCCTCCCTAGGCATATTCTTGTCCAATTAGGGTTTTTAACCAATCTTGTGCATCCAATAGGTGTGTTTGTGTCATTGGATGATCAATTAGGTCACATTGATCCTCCCTAGGCTTATTCTTGTCCAATTAGGGTTTTTAACCAATCTTGTGCATTCAATAGGTGTGTTTGTGTCATTGGATGATCAATTAGGTTATTTTCGTCCTTCCTAGGCTTACTCTTGTCCAATTAGGGTTTTTAACCGATGTTGTGCATCCAATAAGTTCATTTGTGTCATTGGATTAACATTTAGGTCATTTTCGTCCTCCCTAGGCATATTCTTGTCCAATTAGGGTTTTTAACCAATCTTGTGCATCCAATAGGTGTGTTTGTGTCATTGGATAATCAATTAGGTCATGTTCGTCCTCCCTAGGCTTATTCTTGTCCAATTAGGGTTTTTAACCAATCTTGTGCATCCAATAAGTTCATTTGTGTCATTGGATGATCAATTAGGTCATTTTCGTCCTCCCTAGGCTTATTCTTGTCCAATTAGGGTTTTTAACCAATCTTGTGCATCCAATAAGTTGAGTTGTGTCATTGGATTCCCATTTAGGTCATTTTCGTCCTCCCTAGGCTTATTCTTGTCTAATTAGGGTTTTTAACCAATCTTGTGCATCCAATAGGTGTGTTTCTGTCATTGGATGATCAATTAGGTCATTTTCGTCCTCCCAAGGCATATTCTTGTCCAATTAGGGTTTTTAACCAATCTTGTGCATCCAATAAGTTCATTTGTGTCATTAGATTAACATTTAGGTCATTTTCGTCCACCCTAGGCATATTCTTGTCCAGTTAGGGTCTGTAACCAATCTTGTGCATCCAATAGGTGTGTTTGTGTCATTGCATGATCAATTAGGTCATTTTCGTCCTCCCTATGCTTATTCTTGTCCAATTAGGGTTTTTAACCAATCTTGTGCATCCAATAAGTTCATTTGTGTCATTGGATGATCAATTAGGTCATTTTCGTCCTCCCAAGGCTTATTCTTGTCCAATTAGGGTTTTTAACCAATCTTGTGCATCCAATAAGTGTGTTTGTGTCATTGGATGATCAATTAGGTCATTTTCGTCCTTCCTAGGCATATTCTTGTCGAATTAGGGTTTTTAACCAGTCTTGTGCATCCAATAGGTGTGTTTGTGTCATTGGATGATCAATTAGGTCATTTTCGTCCTCCCAAGGCTTATTTTTGTCCAATTACGGTTTTTAACCAATCTGGTGCATCCAATAAGTTCATTTGTGTCATTGGATTAACATTTAGGTCATTTTCGTCCTCCCTAGGCATATTCTTGTCCAATTAGGGTTTTTAACCAATCTTGTGCATCCAATAGGTGTGTTTGTGTCATTGGATGATCAATTAGGTCATTTTCGTCCTCCCTAGGCTTATTCTTGTCCAATTAGGGTTTTTAACCAATCTTGTGCATCCAATAGGTGTGTTTGTGTCATTGGATGATCAATTAGGTCATTTTCGTCCTCCTAGGCTTATTCTTGTCCAATTAAGGTTTTTAACCAATCTTGTGCGTCCGATAAGTTTGTTTGTGTCATTGAATTAATATTTAGGTCATTTTCGTCCTCCCTAGGCATATTCTTGTCCAATTAGGGTTTTTAACCAATCTTGTGCATCCAATAGGTGTGTTTGTGTCATTGGATGATCAATTAGGTCGTTTTCGTCCTCCCTAGGCTTATTCTTGTCCCATTAGGGTTTTTAACCAATCTTGTTCATCCAATAACTTTGTTTGTGTCATTGAATTAATATTTAGGTCATTTTCGTCCTCCCTAGGCATATTCTTGTCCAATTAGGGTTTTTAACCAATCTTGTGCATCCAATAGGTGTGTTTGTGTCATTGGATGATCAATTAGGTCATTTTCGTCCTCCCTAGGCTTATTCTTGTCCAATTAGGGTTTTTAACCAATCTTGTGCATCCAATAAGTTGAGTTGTGTCATTGGATTAACATTTAGGTCATTTTTGTTCTCCCTAGGCTTATTCGTATCCAATTAGGGTTTTTAACCAATCTTGTGCATCCAATAGGTGTGTTTGTGTCATTGAATGATCAATTAGGTCATTTTCGTCCTCCCTAGGCTTATTCTTGTCCAATTAGGGTTTTTAACCAATCTTGTGCATCCAATAAGTTCATTTGTGTCATTGGATTAACATTTATGTCATTTTCGTCCTCCCTAGGCATATTCTTGTCCAATTAGGGTTTTTAACCAATCTACTGCATCCAATAGGTGTGTTTGTGTCATTGGATGATCAATTAGGTCATTTTCGTCCTCCCTAGGCTTATTCTTGTCCAATTAGGGTTTTTAACCAATCTTGTGCATCCAATAACTTTGTTTGTGTCATTGAATTAATATTTAGGTCATTTTCCTCCTCCCTAGGCATATTCTTTTCCAATTATGGTTTTTAACCAATCTTGTGCATCCAATAAGTTCATTTGTGTCATTGGATGATCAATTAGGTCATTTTCGTCCTCCCTAGGCATATTCTTGTCCAACTAGGGTTTTTAACCAATCTTGTGCATCCAATAGGTGTGATTGTGTCATTGGATGATCAATTAGGTCATTTTCGTCCTCCCTAGGCTTATTCTTGTCCAATTAGGGTTTTTAACCAATCTTGTGCATCCAATAACTTTGTTTGTGTCATTGAATTAATATTTAGGTCATTTTCGTCCTCCCTAGGCATATTCTTGTCCAATTACGGTTTTAACCAATCTTGTGCATCCAATAGGTGTGTTTGTGTCATTGGATGATCAATTAGGTCATTTTCGTCCTCCCTAGGCTTATTCTTGTCCAATTAGGGTTTTTAACCAATCTTGTGCATCCAATAACTTTGTTTGTGTCATTGAATTAATATTTAGGTCATTTTCGTCCTCCCTAGGCATATTCTTGTCCAATTAGGGTTTTTAACCAATCTTGTGCATCCAATAGGTGTGTTTGTGTCATTGGATGATCAATTAGGTCATTTTCGTTCCCCCTAGGCTTATTCTTGTCCAATTAGGGTTTTTCACCAATCTTGTGCATCCAATAACTTTGTTTGTGTCATTGAATTAATATTTAGGTCATTTTCGTCCTCCCTAGGCATATTCTTGTCCAATTAGGGTTTTTAACCAATCTTGTGCATCCAATAGGTGTGTTTGTGTCATTGGATGATCAATTAGGTCATTTTCGTCCTCCCTAGGCTTATTCTTGTCCAATTAGGGTTTTTAACCAATCTTGTGCATCCAATAACTTTGTTTGTGTCATTGAATTAATATTTAGGTCATTTTCGTCCTCCCTAGGCATATTCTTGTCCAATTAGGGTTTTTAACCAATCTTGTGCATCCAATAGGTGTGTTTGTGTCATTGGATGATCAATTAGGTCGTTTTCGTCCTCCTTAGGTTTATTCTTGTCCAATTAGGGTTTTTAACCAATCTTGTGCATCCAATAAGTTCATTTGTGTCATTGGATGATCAATTAGGTCATTTTCGTCCTCCCTAGGCTTATTCTTGTCCAATTAGGGTTTTTAACCAATCTTGTGCATCCAATAAGTTGAGTTGTGTCATTGGATTCACATTAAGGTCATTTTCGTCCTCCCTAGGCTTATTCTTGTCCAATTAGGGTTTTTAACCAATCTTGTGCATCCAATAGGTGTGTTTGTGTCATTGGATGATCAATTAGGTCATTTTCGTCCTCCCAAGGTATATTCTTGTCCAATTAGGGTTTTTAACCAATCTTGTGCATCCAATAAGTTCATTTGTGTCATTAGATTAACATTTAGGTCATTTTCGTCCTCCCTAGGCATATTCTTGTCCAATTAGGGTTTTTAACCAATCTTGTGCATCCAATAGGTGTGTTTGTGTCATTGGATGATCAATTAGGTCATTTTCGTCCTCCATAGGTTTATTCTTGTCCAATTAGGGTTTTTAACCAATCTTGTGCATCCAATAGGTGTGTTTGTGTCATTGGATGATCAATTAGGTCATTTTCGTCCTCCCTAGGCTTATTCTTGTCCAATTAGGGTTTTTAACCAATCTTGTGCATCCAATAACTTTGTTTGTGTCATTGAATTAATATTTAGGTCATTTTCGTCCTCCTTAGGCATATTCTTTTCCAATTAAGGTTTTTAACCAATCTTGTGCATCCAATAGGTGTGTTTGTGTCATTGGATGATCAATTAGGTCATTTTCGTCCTCCCTAGGCTTATTCTTGTCCAATTAGGGTTTTTAACCAATCTTGTGCATCCAATAGGTGTGTTTGTGTCATTGGATGATCAATTAGGTCATTTTCGTCCTCCCAAGGCTTATTCTTGTCCAATTAGGTTTTTAACCAATCTTGTGCATCCAATAGGTGTGTTTGTGTCATTGGATGATCAATTAGGTCATTTTCGTCCTCCCTAGGCTTATTCTTGTCCAATTAGGGTTTTTAACCAATCTTGTGCATCCAATAACTTTGTTTGTGTCATTGAATTAATATTTAGGTCATTTTCGTCCTACCTAGGCATATTATTGTCCAATTAGAAATTTTAACCAATCTTGTGCATCCAATAAGTTCATTTGTGTCATTGGATGATCAATTAGGTCATTTTCGTCCTCCCTAGGCTTATTCTTGTCCAATTAGGGTTTTTAACCAATCTTGTGCATCCAATAAGTTCATTTGTGTCATTGGATTAACATTTAGGTCATATCCGTCCTCCCTAGGCAAATTCTTGTCCAATTAGGATTTTTAACCAATCTTGTGCATCCAATAGGTGTGTTTGTGTCATTAGATGATCAATTAGGTCATTTTCGTTCTCCCTAGGCTTATTCTTGTCCAATTAGGGTTTTTAACCAATCTTGTGCATCCAATAAGTTCATTTGTGTTATTGGATTAACATTTAGGTCATATTCGTCCTCCCTAGGCATATTCTTGTCCAATTAGGGTTTTTAACCAATCTTGTGCATCCAATAGGTGTGATTGTGTCATTGGATGATCAATTAGGTCATTTTCGTCCTCCCTAGGCTTATTCTTGTCCAATTAGGGTTTTTAACCAATCTTGTGCATCCAATAACTTTGTTTGTGTCATTGAATTAATATTTAGGTCATTTTCGTCCTCCCTAGGCATATTCTTGTCCAATTACGGTTTTAACCAATCTTGTGCATCCAATAGGTGTGTTTGTGTCATTGGATGATCAATTAGGTCATTTTCGTCCTCCCTAGGCTTATTCTTGTCCAATTAGGGTTTTTAACCAATCTTGTGCATCCAATAACTTTGTTTGTGTCATTGAATTAATATTTAGGTCATTTTCGTCCTCCCTAGGCATATTCTTGTCCAATTAGGGTTTTTAACCAATCTTGTGCATCCAATAGGTGTGTTTGTGTCATTGGATGATCAATTAGGTCATTTTCGTTCCCCCTAGGCTTATTCTTGTCCAATTAGGGTTTTTCACCAATCTTGTGCATCCAATAACTTTGTTTGTGTCATTGAATTAATATTTAGGTCATTTTCGTCCTCCCTAGGCATATTCTTGTCCAATTAGGGTTTTTAACCAATCTTGTGCATCCAATAGGTGTGTTTGTGTCATTGGATGATCAATTAGGTCATTTTCGTCCTCCCTAGGCTTATTCTTGTCCAATTAGGGTTTTTAACCAATCTTGTGCATCCAATAACTTTGTTTGTGTCATTGAATTAATATTTAGGTCATTTTCGTCCTCCCTAGGCATATTCTTGTCCAATTAGGGTTTTTAACCAATCTTGTGCATCCAATAGGTGTGTTTGTGTCATTGGATGATGAATTAGGTGACTTTCGTCCTCCCTAGGCTTATTCTTGTCCAATTAGGGTTTTTAACCAATCTTGTGCATCCAATAAGTTCATTTGTGTCATTGGATTAACATTTAGGTCATATCCGTCCTCCCTAGGCATATTCTTGTCCAATTAGGGTTTTTAACCAATCTTGTGCATCCAATAGGTGTGTTTGTGTCATTGGATGATCAATTAGGTCATTTTCGTTCTCCCTAGGCTTATTCTTGTCCAATTAGGGTTTTTAACCAATCTTGTGAATCCAATAAGTTCATTTGTGTTATTGGATTAACATTTAGATCATATTCGTCCTCCCTAGGCATATTATTGTCCAATTAGGGTTTTTAACCAATCTTGTGCATCCAATAGGAATGTTTCTGTCATTGGATGATCATTTAGGTCATTTTCGTCCTCCCTAGGCATATTCTTGTCCAATTAGGGTTTTTAACCAATCTTGTGCATCCAATAGGTGTGTTTGTGTCATTGGATGATCAATGAGGTCATTTTCGTCTTCCCTAGGCTTATTCTTGTCCAATTAGGGTTTTTAACCAATCTTGTGCATCCAATAACTTTGTTTGTGTCATTGAATTAATATTTAGGTCATTTTCATCCTCCCTAGGCATATTCTTGTCCAATTAGGGTTTTTAACCAATCTTGTGCATCCAATAGGTGTGTTTGTGTCATTGGATGATGAATTAGGTCATTTTCGTCCTCCCTAGGCTTATTCTTGTCCAATTAGGGTTTTTAACCAATCATGTGCATCCAATAAGTTCATTTGTGTTATTGGATTAACATTTAGATCATATTCGTCCTCCCTAGGCATATTCTTGTCCAATTAGGGTTTTTAACCAATCTTGTGCATCCAATAGGAGTGTTTGTGTCATTGGATGATCATTTAGGTCATTTTCGTCCTCCCTAGGCCTATTCTTGTCCAATTAGGGTTTTTAACCAATCTTGTGCATCCAATAGGTGTGTTTGTGTCATTGGATGATCAATTAGGTCATTTTCGTCCTCCCTAGGCTTATTCTTGTCCAAATAGGGTTTATAACCAATCTTGTGCATCCAATAAGTTGAGTTGTGACATTGGATTAACATTTAGGTCATTTTCGTTGTCCCTTGGCTTATTCTTGTCCAAATAGGGTTTTTAACCAATCTTGTGCATCCAATAAGTTCATTTGTGTCATTGGATTAACATTTAGGTCATATCCGTCCTCCCTAGGCATATTCTTGTCCAATTAGGGTTTTTAACCAATCTTGTGCATCCAATAGGTGTGTTTGTGTCATTGGATGATGAATTAGGTCATTTTCGTCCTCCCTAGGCTTATTCTTGTCCAATTAGGGTTTTTAACAAATCTTGTGCATCCAATAAGTTCATTTGTGTCATTGGATTAACATTTAGGTCATATCCGTCCTCCCTAGGCATATTCTTGTCCAAATAGGATTTTTAACCAATCTTGTGCATCCAATAGGTGTGTTTGTGTCATTGGATGATCAACTAGGTCATTTTCGTTCTCCCTAGGCTTATTCTTGTCCAATTAGGGTTTTTAACCAATCTTGTGCATCCAATAAGTTCATTTGTGTTATAGGATTAACATTTAGATCATATTCGTCCTCCCTAGGCATATTCTTATCCAATTAGGGTTTTTAACCAATCTTGTGCATCCAATAGGAGTATTTGTGTCATTGGATGATCAATTAGGTCATTTTCGTCCTTCCTAGGCATATTCTTGTCCAATTAGGGTTTTTAACCAATCTTGTGCATCCAATAGGTGTGTTTATCTCATTGGATGATCAATTAGGTCACTTTGATCCTCCCTAGGCTTATTCTTGTCCAATTAGGGTTTTTAACCAATCGTGTGCATCCAATAAGTTCATTTGTGTCATTGGATTAACATTTAGGTCATTTTCGTCTTCCCTAGGCATATTCTTGTCCAATTAGGGTTTTTAACCAATCTTGTGCAACCAATAGGTGTGTTTGTGTCATTGAATGATCAGATTAGGTCATTTTCGTCCTCCCTAGGCATATTCTTGTCCAATTAGGGTTTTTAACCAATCTTGTGCATCCAATAGGTGTGTTTGTGTCACTGGATGATCAATTAGGTCATTTTCGTCCTCCCTAGGCTTATTCTTGTCCAATTAGGGTTTTTAACCAATCTTGTGCATCCAATAAGTT